>QVNW01000661.1:0-33293 GCA_014825475.1 Pseudomyrmex flavicornis | reverse complement strand
TGTTTTTTTTTCTCTTTTTTTTTTTTTTTTTTTGTTAATTTCAATCGTCGCATCGAATTGATTAGCAATCGTTTTGTTGCGCCGCTGATCAGGTTCCGCGGTTTCCAGTCGAGCGGCCGTTGCACTCTGATTGAAATGCGCTTAAAAGTCTCGTAATGACACGGGAGCATTTTTGCGCGCGCGCCGAACCGTCTGCGCGAATTATGATTCATCGTTCTATCTTATCATTTCATTCAATGATCGGATCGTTTCTCATCTCGCGCCACGCTGAAATTAGTCGCCGTTCGATTTGTGCGTGCGCGTGAATTTCACCGATCGCGCGCGCGAGCGCACGTTAATCCGATCCTTCTCTTCGTTACGCAATACTCGTTCGGTTTTCGCTTCCTTTCACAGCGGCGGCCAAAACTTATAGATTGCATTAAAACTAAAATGAGTTTTTTGCCGAATTATTTTCTACTTCGTAAGCCTTAACATAACAGCGCTCTTGGCGCTTATTTATAAGCAGAAAGCGTAATTACCGTGCTGAACTTACTTCAAAACTTGTGCAACATTATATCACCGTACTTTTATTCGTGTTTTTTTTAGACGCACTGTGAGCAGAGTCGCGGCTCGGACGTATCTTGTTTTGATGACCGATTAATCGGAGTTGAAACATGATCAGCTGTTGAGCAAGGTTTTGTTATTTCTGCAAGAAAAGTGAAATGGAAATAAACCAGAAGATACGTCGTGCATATTCATTAGAGAAAGTGCTTTCTAGAAAGAAAAAAAAACGAACAAGTATTTAGAAGAGCAGAAGAAGAATGTCAAGAGCACGATAGTCGAAAGAAAATATATATCAGAACATAATTTGTACGTATGTATATAGTACATGTTTTATATCTCACCTTTATATAAAATTCAGCGTCAATGAACAATCTTACGTGACGCAATTAGAGATCTAGCAAAAAAGAGAAGCAAAATCAAAGAGTGACGTATTATCCTTCGTTGACGGCGCGGAAATTGCAATCAATAATAAATAAATAAATAAAAAGAAAAAAAAACACTCGAGTGAGACGACGCTTTCGTCAATGCTCCGCTTGCGCCATTGACGCCATTCAAAGCGGAAACAGTGCTGACACGCGCTCCGATTTACGCGCCATTGTGTCAGCGCGTTCCGCGCTGTTGGCAGACCTGTAATCGAAGCGAGGAAAAAATTGATGAGCTGCGTGAGGCAGCACAACGCAATCACGTCGTATAGTCCGCGGTACGCGTCGCGCGAACGTGCAACGTTTCGCGCGGAAACACAGAGCGAGCGAGCGAGTGAGACGATTCGTAGTGGCGAACGATAATCGCGTGACAGTTTTGTCGCGTTGCGGTCGTGTGAGCCTATATCAGCTGGCCTATAGCCCAAGTGCCGTTTCTCCGTGAAAGATGAGCGTCGTTTGTGTTAATCGCAACGGAGCGAGCGTGACGACGTGCCGGAAGCTCGTCGCGGCGGGGATGTGAGCGAGAAACGCGCACGCGAGAGCGTCGCGTCGCGTCGCGCGTCGTCGACCTGGCCAGTTTTGCGACAGAAGGAGGTGCGTACACACGCACGCACGCTGTTGTGTCATCAACGCGGACACACGCGCACACACACGTACGCACAGAAAATAACAAACGTCTTCGCGAGCACGTTTCCTTTCTTCTGCGAGAAAACCGCGGTGAATTTCGCATCGCGATGGCGGATTTTGACGCGATTTACGAGGAGGAGGAGGAGAACGAGCAGAATCTGGAGGAACATTACGTCGCGATGGTGCCGGATCCGATCGTCATCCGCGGAGCTGGCAATATGACAGTGTGAGTTTATATGTATATGCATCAGCAAAACAACATAAGAGCGACACATGTGGAGAACAGATGATGACCGTTTGCGCGCGCGCAACTTTCTTTGTTGTGTCGGATTCGCACAGTGGTAGACAAAGCCTATACCTCTCTTTGGTCATTTAAATTCTCATCACGTATCAAATCGCGGAATGTTTTCCGATTTTTGTTGTTTGACGAGTTCTCTTTATTGATGAGTACATATTTCATAATCACATGAGTAGTTTTGGAAATTTTTTATTGTTGTGTGCATAAATATTCTCTTTCAATTCAGAAAGTGGAATTACATGTTATAAATTTGTGAAATATATGACATTATAGTTGTATATGCATGACTATGAGATTATAACTGCCTGAATGAGAAAGAGAGAAACATGAGAGGTGATGTCTACTTACATTTTTAATGACATTATAAATATTTACAAGACTGTCTGTGATAAAATACTTAATTCTGATGATATTTTTGCATATTGTTTATTCAGCAGAATGCTTCAATCTCAATAAATGTTTCTAGTATAAAATATTATGTTAGTAAAAGTTATATCTTTGATAAATCAAAGTTAATTTTCAAACTTTCACAAGATTATTATTAACTTGGATTTAGTTAAAAAGCTGGAAACAAAATAAAAGTAATTAGTCGAATTTTTCTTATTGTAGATGTGAAATATTGTAGATGAATATGTAGTTTTTTTTTATTATCCAAATATAAATATCTGTGTAATAAAGAATTATTACCATTAATCTAGACAATTTTCTACTCTTTTTAGGTTTGGGCTCAGTAATCGTTTTGAATCGGAGTTTCCTAACGGCCTCATGTCTCGTGTGGCTCCAGAAGAATTTAAGGCAACTGTTATGAGAATAAACAGTGTATTAAAAAAAACTTTACCTGTTAATGTTAAGTGGTTATTCTGCGGTTGTGTATGTTGCTGCTGTACTCTAGGATGTTCATTGTGGCCTGTCATTTGTTTGAGCAAAAGGGTAAGTAAGACTATAACTATTTAATCAAACAAAGTTTGTGAGTTTTATGATATAGTGTTTAAACACATTTATGTACGTTTTACAAATACATGTAAGAATGTGTGTGACGAGAGAATATGATAAAAAAATGCTAATGATGTGTCTTTCTGTTTCAGACTCAGCACTCGTTAAACAAACTGTTGGAATGGGAAAACAGTAGGCTCTACCATAAACTGGGATTGCATTGGAGATTGACAAAACAAAGATGCGATAGCTCATCCATGATGGAATATGTAAGAAAAACAATTTATGAAAATATATAGAGAAACTAGTATATATAACTGTAATTACTATAATTTCTATACTATAATTTCTACGGATATTGATAAATTATTTTTTATATTACAGGTTCTTTTAATAGAATTTATTCCAAAAATTCCAATCTACAAACCTGACTAAGTCGGTGTTGGATGTAAAAAGCAGTGCAATTAATAATTCATCATATTAAATCTCTAATAGTCAAGTGCAATCGACACGTAAAGAACATACAGACAAGCTAAAGTGCCGCTAGGAGATGATATAGGTACTTCCTAGTACTTATATACGCATATTTTTTTAAATATCGTGGATATGAACAGGAATGCACAGTACAATAATTCGATATTACAATGAATAGCGTTTTGATTGTTGAAAAAGAAAAATAACTGCTCTAGGTGTTCATATTTATTAAAAAAAAAACATCAGTATAATCAGTTTTTCTAAAAAATAGTCTTTATATTTGATTAAAATTCTGATTAGTATAAATATGTTTTTTAGTTTTGTTAAATTTTTTACTTTTAACGAGAGAATCTTGCTCTGAGAAAATATCGTTTAATAGCTCATTTATGATTGTTCGTCTTGGAAATGTAATAATCTCAATCGTTTTTACTGAGTTCCTTATAACAGTGGTAATCGTACTCAACAGATAGAATTTAAGATTTCAGGTAAGAAATTAATCTGATTCAGTACAACGAACATATTAAAGTATGAATAATAAAAGTAAACAGGTCTCGCTGATAAATCTGACTGTCGTGTGTGACACATCGCTTAGACGCGCATCAACGTTGTACATAATGTGTATGTGTACATAAAAAAAAAAACAACATAGAAAGCCCTTTTTTTTTAACTATAGGTTAATTTCTTACCACGGTGATATTAGAAAGTATGATATGTAAAGCGCAGCTTTACCTTCTGATACAAATTGGACAAAATATTTTAACACGAAATGAATTATGAATGAATTATGAATTATTATTGAGATGAGGAAGCATGTGTAAGTTGTTAATTGCAGATAAGATATCAGTAAAGATTTAGGAGATGTTAATAGTAAAAAAACAAAAAAAAACAAAACATCACTGATAAATATAAATAAAAATATATATATCGACACAAGAGAGACAAAGTGAAACTTCAGTTGCGAAATAAAGTGGTCTGTAATAGGGCAAACAGTACGATCATAGAGAATAGCATCAGTGCAGAATATATGGTCACAGAAGGACACAGGAAATATCGTAGGAGACTGCCTTGAATGAGCTCCATTGGCTCTTGTTGAAGGTCAACATTATGAGTTTTTGCATTGTATTTTTGTATTCGCGTATGACGCTAGAAAAAATCGCAAAAATTTATGGCATGAATATTTCTTATGTCACATCCGGTTTTTTTAAGTTTAAATAAATTTTATATGAGAAAAAGTAGAGCAAATATTTAATCGGTAAATTCTCTTAGTTCTGTAAATAAGTGATATATTTCACAATTTATATATGTGTATATATATATATATGTATATATATACACACACACACACACTTAAGTGGCATTGCTGTTAGTACTGTTTACTCTATTTTTGTCAGTAATATTCTATGTCCTGTGTGTGTACAAGATAGAGCACACACACAATAGGATATAGAATATCAGACCAGTGTTTCCCACACAAAACATTAAGCAACTCGGTTGTGCAGGCACTACTTTACATTGCAGTTTAATATGGTTCCGCACGCAGATATTTCTCTAACTAATAACTTCCGTCTCGTCACGCGATGCAGCCGATATACAGTCAGGCACTGTTTTTTTGCACCGATGTGAATACTAGAATCGAGCAAAGTCACTCATTATCTGGCGTCCGTAAAACGTGAAAAAGTGATTGTAGAAGAATATGCAGAAGAATATGCAAAAACAACATTACATGTATTTCTGTTGCTTGTTCAGTGGCTGTGATCGAGAACAAAAGACTAGTTTCCAATTCGAATGTGCATCGCAATCAACTACTATACATAACACTCGTGCTTTATCTCATGAGGTTCTACATCAAAGCCTTATATAAAAGATGTCGGATTTACACTCTGAGTGTTTCTTTAATATTTGTACTTATTCTGTAGAATAACTAAGTCAAAGTCAACAAAACCATTTAATTAAAGACATCTGTGTCACGTAGATTAATAAGAATGACGTATTGCCATATTTCGTTGATTTCAATTATGTGTATGAGAACTATATGCATAATTACACATTTGTCATGTAATATGTTCTGTGAAATGTTACAAAGAACAGAACTATTCATTTTGCTGAAGAGGAAAACCTTATGAAAACGATTATACTCGCTCGATGATCTGTTAAATAGTAAATATGTTGAAATAGTGAATTTGTTGAATGATAAAAACGTTTTATATGTGAGATAGATTGTGAAAATTCATGTTATTATATTCGAACGCGAACAAATCATTATCTTATTATTGTGTTCTTTTAGATATCGCTAATGTTTTTTTAATCGATTTGTTGAACAAATCTATGTACAGGAAACGGAGACGTACTGTGTAATGGAACCATGCGTAGATGCTTTTTAATCTGGCTATCGTGATTTTCTTGATAGTGTGTAATAAAAATAAGGCTGTGTCAAATTTGACAAAGTGAGGAATAGTTTTTTTTTTTTAATAGGGTGTTTCTAAATCCTATTTAAAAAAAAACTAATTCCTCGCTTACAAGATCACACTTAATCTTGCTGACGATTAAAAAACAGAACGTATCCTGTTCGCGTTTTTAATCAACACACGGTCTAATTATTCTTTTTCATCAAACACTTTCTCTAAGTAACGCAGAAAAATGCAAGTAATGTCACTACATCTAGTTTGCAACTAATTCTATTAGTATGTAATTTATTTTTTAGAGTATGTTTAGGTGTCGACTAAGAATTTAATTAAGTCTATATATATATATATAGCTTTGTATACATAGTATACAAAGTCGGTATAAAAAGTCACATGATTTTTTTTCTTCTCGTGTATAAATTTTAAACTATGTAGACTCTGTAAGAAAAATGAAATTGCTTTGCTGTCAGTATCTTATACACACATAGATTTTAAATCTACAAGCAACATAGCAATTAATCGGTATTGATTATAAAAAAAAATAATTCTGTTGGAATAGATGTAATAACGTTATGATTCATTAACGTTTTTATTTCAATAGCGTAATTACAAAGTTGGAATACGATCTTCTTTATCTTGAAGAAAAACTAGAAAAATTGCGAACATTCTTGATTGATCTGGCACACAGTTTACATAGTTTACGTAGACTTATTGTAGATATTAACGCGTAGTTTTGAAGGATTGAACGACATTCATTTCAGAAACTGTGCATTTCGAGCAAATACACTTCTATGTAATTCAAAACTATTTTTCAACTTTATCTGTTGTTTTATATGCAGAAAAATTCAACTAACATTATACTACATGTGTGTAAATGAAAAGAAATATCAAAGCATTACAACAAAGCAACACAACAAAGATCTTTCTATTTGCTCATATTGTTCAGTGCATCGCACATTTTCATGAGTGTCCATGTGTATAGAGATCAAACAAGATGTATTTATACTAAATTATAAAACCAAACAGATGTGTATATGTATACATGCATATATATACAATATGTACATGTATACATATACATTATCGCATGGAAACCAATATTATCCAACATTGGTTTGCATCTTCAAATCTGTTTCTTTTGTTATTAATTGATAAAAGATTTAATGTACATATATAATTAGTATATTCTCAAGAAGTGGAGATATTTTTTCAGTAGGGAAACGACAAGTTGAATTTATATAAAATATCGATGTTATCTATCGCGCCACGGTACATAGAAATGTAATAATTTATATTATATATATGTATATATAGTGTAACGAAGGTTGTAGACATGACAAGAATGCGAAGTAGGGCTTCCAAGATTCGGGTGCAAGATCGGTTTTGAAAAACAAACTCAACTTTTCACACACTATTTGGAACATTTGAATGATCTTACTCAATTTAAAGCGTCATAATTACTCGCTCATCCGAATAATCGGATAGCGTCCCTAACAAATCTTGGAGTCTTTTTGCGAACCATCGGAAAAGAGAAAAAGAATTATATATTTTTGCTAGATAGAAGAAAACTATGTACGAGAAAAAAATATTATGAATAATGATTATATCGACAATTAAAAGAGAGAATTCACACAATTTGATACCGGATACGTTAAACAAATTCTATAAATTTATATATGTTACAAATTGAATATTTTTTTCTGGTGTAAATACATCGCGCGCAAAAGATATTTAAACGTCGAATCAATCAACAGAAAAAAATTTATATATATAGAACATATCACACATGCACACACACACACATATATTAAACTATACATTATGTTATATTTAGATGTAACTTGCCAAAGCATTTATTTACATTTTAAAGCCGATAGGAGAATTATACTATAGTTGTAAGGCATTCTTTGCGCGCGCGCGCGCGCGGTCAAGAATGATTGAAAATAGCGAAATTATTATCAAAGCTGTCGTGGTTTTAACATGTGCCTTTCACTCGTGAATTTGTGTGAATCATATAAATGTAAATATATATTATATGTTAATAATATACATGTTAAAAAATTATATTTGTATAGAATGAGAGTGGTTCCTCTACATATATATATATAAATATATGTAAAAAAAAAAAAATATATATATATATATAATATATATATATATATATATATATAATATATTACACAGTAAACAAAAGTAATATACTTGCAAACTCGCAAAACCGGTGCATAAGATTATACAATTGAATCGAAATAGCATATCATCTCAATTTGCGATGGATAGAAGTCCGTTTAGAGAATTATAACATTGATGCGAGACAACAATGCAAAATATGACAAATATATATATATATATATATATATATATATATATATATACACACGTAAATATACTGTTTCAAGCTTTTAATTAACGGTCAATATCGCTACTGTGTTTATTATATGACGACAATTAATTTTCTGCTATCTTTCGCGCGCATCTTTTTTGTTAGCCATGTAAATTTATTGTAACTGTGTTATATAGTTTTCAAGTTAAAAAAAAATAAAGTTTTACAATTGTACGATAGAGCCTCTTCTCACGTTTGAATATTTTCTTAAGTTTCTTTTTATTCCTATTTAAAAGCAGGTATGTTCTCTCTTTCTCTTTCTTTATCATTTTCAAATACAATATACGAACAAATCTAATATAATAAAAGATCTAATATGATAAAAGAACAAATCTAATAAAAGATTGTGTCCTCCGTTTAACAGAGTTAAATTTTACATAAGCGTAGTGTTCTCATTTTTAATCATATCGCTCAGTATCATGTCATTTAGTGTTAATGTACTCCTAATACCACAATGTATAAGTAATACAAACAAAATGTTAATTAGAACGCTACGTCATGTTATGATAATCGACAACAGATGCTTCGCAGCTTCTAATTAAAAGGAAGCCCCATTGTTGGTCATATCTGTGCTACAGAGCAGAGATAATTCTTCTTCAGACGTAGTAGCAGACTGCACTCAAATTTACAAGTTGTTTTATTAGTCGCACAAAATGATTTTGCTACGTGATAGAAACATTCGAGCGTTGATACTCGTCGCGAATATGTTGTCGCAACCGGTGAATTCAAACATGCTTTTCCCGGCAAACACGTCCAGGTAAGAAAAAACACATTGCGATTTTTTTCTCTCATTTCGTGTGAAAAATCGCTTTCAATTACACACAGATGTATATCTTGTGAAATTTTAGAACGAAATGTCCTCTGCCTATAACAGTCTTAGATTTCATTCACAATTCCACTCAACCGGAATTGGAGATTAAATGGCCCTGTGAGGTGCGCACTTACTGGTTGTCATTGCAGCCGTTCGTCAAATTCGTACGTTTCTTGCTTCGCTACGTGACGCCGTTTATCATAGTGCTCGGTAAGAAATGTCATTGCGCGCACGATGTAATTTTTTACTTGTTTCTCATACAATGTTGTTAACCCACTTCGTACAGGTGTATTGCTAAATACTGTATCTTTTAGCATGTTGAGCACACCTGTGCTGTGTGACTCCAATTTGTCTCTTTATCTAAGCGCGCTCGCTATATCGGATAACGGAGCGTTAATTTTCAATTATGCAGTCAGCGTCGCAAAATCGCACTCCACATTTGTTAACGACCTTTTTATGGTAAATATCGAGTGTGAAATCACACAGTTTTGCATCATTCAATACTCATGCTAATCCTTCTCTTTCCCCTACCTACAGAAAACTTTCTATACACATTATATCCAAGTTCTTGCTATAGAAAGCGCATAAAAATTCATTATTGTATTTTACTTTGACTTGTTATTAAAGTTTTGCTTTCAATCTATATTTTTGTAATATTATATATATCTGAAATCTAGTTTTTTTTTTTTTCAACCATGTTTCAATATAAATTGAATGAGTAAAAAAAGCAATGCGCACACTGAAGGATATATTTGATATTTTGTTACAATTATAATACTACTTGCTCTAACGATAACATTGCTGCAGAACAGCAAGTTCTTGTGCGGCATGAGTTCCGTGAGCATGGAGCTTTTTCAATTTACATCGACCTGGCTGATCGTCGCTCTCACGTGGACGCGTGTGATCGCTATAGTGTTTCCATTTGGCGCTCGTGGATGTCAGAATTGCTCTGCGGTCATAATCATCACTCTAGCATGCATAAGCTTCATAATATCCTTAACGAAGTTATATTCTGGCGGTAAAGTGTATCTCTCGTTTTGTGTATCGTATGTTTCTCGTTATATATAATTTGTTATTCAAATATATAGAATATGCCGATCGTAGGATACGAAACTGACAGCGTTTTCGAGTTTGTGCCGTGTCAAGAAAAGATAAAACCGTGGGGCAGTGCAATGTACTTTTATATCGCATTATCTACATGGCTTCCGTTGCTTTTTATATCAATCGGCAACGTGCTGCTGATTATTCGCATGAGAAAATCGTATAAAATCCACAACGAATTAACTCGTAAGTCATCATCGTGTGAGATATATCTTCTTTCTCTCTTTAAGAGAGTATACACATATATAATTGTTATTTTGCGCATCTCCTAGATAATTTTAGATATAAAAGGAAAAAACCACACAGCTCAAGCAGGACGTTGCTTGCTGTATCTATAGTACATTTGATTTTAATGTTGCCGCTCGGAATAGTTGAAACATTGGGACTTTATTGGGACGTCATCTTAATCAAATATCCCGCTGCAGAAGAAAATAAACAATATATACATTGGTAAAAGATATTATACGCATATTTGAGAGAGAGAATATTATATACAATAAACGATATTACGTATACTTTACATATGTTGTAAGTGTAAAAATATGCATTTTAAAGAAGCATTATTTTTTCAGGTTGCAAGAAAAAATGTTTCTAAAATGGTGTCGCGGCTTGTTCTTTCATATATATCATTGGAATTTTGCAATAAACTTTTTTCTATACTGTCTCACGGGAAAAAAATTTAGAAGAGTTGTAACGCGAGTGTTGAAAAATTTCGCGAATTCATACTTATTATGTCATAAGAATATCTTAAATTGCAGTAATTGTCATAAACATTTGGCAACAATACGCTCTTCCGGCGTATTGTTTGCAAGAACTATCATGCGAAATAAAGAATTTATTGACAATAATATTACAAGAAATAATGCCAACGAAAGAAATGATAATGTTACTTAATTATGAAAAAGTGGATTAGAAAAGTTTTTTGACAAAAGTGTTTTTATATACAGGTTTATATTTGCTTTTTAATTAATTCCGAAAACAATTTTTAGATACAGAAAATTCTATTTATTTTTTTTAGATTTATGTTGTATACACAAAATGTGTGTGTGTGTGTGTGTTGTGTTGTGTGTGTTTACACATTAAACATTGCAAAATATCACATCGCATATTAGGCGTTTTCTGTAAAACAGTTTAGTTTTGAAGAATTAACTAGTAATTTAATTACGTCTAAAGGTTTCGATATAACTTTCAATTTTTACTATTATCACTTGCTTTTTCTAATCCTATCAACTAAGATCCTGGTCCCAATGTAGACCTTCGATGTAACTGGGATATCACTATATCATACACAGTTAATACTGTTAATTCTAATGAGAATTTTTTTTCGGGTGAACTATTTTATAAAAGTATACATATATGTATGTGTGTACTTTATATATATAATATACAATGTATATACGTGTGTGTGTGTATATATATATATATATAAAACCATACACATTCAACATTAATACAAAATAACTTAAAACGATAGGGTAAAATACGATAGGTAATCTATAAATTTTCATTTTTGTTATCTAGTGACTGGGAAAATTTATGCATGTTGAGACGTTCAAATACATTTGAACATACACATGCATACCAAATTAATTTTATCAAGCATCGTTACGCATAACTCGCACATTTAGCTGTAATTAAATGTACACATATACAAAACTACTTATAATCCTCATAAACATAGATTAAATAAAGAATTATTTATACTTTCGTTTTACTTCTCTTCTTCCCTTCATATTATGCACATTCACAAATATTATGTACCATCATTATGCTGGTAACTTTTACTGAAATAATTCTAAATTAGACAAAATATACATATATATATACATATATTATATAATACATCATGTTATGTATATATGAGATAACTGTTTCTTAAGTTACAATTTATTTTTAAATGAAACACTTTACATATGCATTAATTTATTTTATATAGTGCATAAATATAGTGCAGAAAGATGTACTATCAAGTTTGGTTTATCAAAATACTAACAAAGATATATAAACGAAGAGTTACAAAATGACTGACCTTTTCGAGATTACAGTTTATTTTAATTTCAAATCGACGAGCTAACAAAAGTTTATATGTTTTGATTTTTTTTTTAAATTCGCGTAAATGTTCGAAACCCTATAAATGTGACAAGTAATCATTTGTAAAACCCAATGTAGCATATAATTAACTTAAATAAATTGTAGATATGTAAATCAACTCTATATCATAGATATGATATAGAATACTGCAATTTTTAAGTTTTACATAAATTTATTTCTTGATAATTCACTTGATGATTTTGAAATAATGAGCAGGTTTCACTTCATAATCAATTATTTCTCTTTGCATTTAAGAAAATGTAATTTTAAATATATTTGCAAAGAGTATTTTTATCCTCATAAATAAAATTTGTAAAACATAGATTTACGATATTTACACACAACTATAAGTAATTAAATATAACTTCACACAAATGAAATACATGTATATTACATATAACTTACATCACATAATAAACTGATAAAAAAAAAAAAAAATAAAATTCAGAAATGTCTTTATGTCTTCTTTTTCCTTTCTTCAAAAAGAATTAAAAAACTAAAGCATATGCAAAAGGTGATTAGTAAAAAATAATCTCTTATCTATGCGAAGTATAAAGTTTTAAGCTAACAAAAAGAAAGAAAACTTATATATGTTTTGCCTTCTTTTTAATAAAGTATGTTTTTTTAAAAAATATTGCAAACAGTACAAGGGAGAAGGGAGGTGCAAAAATTTTAAAAAGCTAAATGTAGATTGTAGATATCACCCCGATACATCGCAGAAGATGTTATCACCTAATTCTAGAGATAATATCGCAACATCCAAAGATTATTTTTATTGGAACACGACGATAAAAAATCGTATATAATTCAGTCTTTTGCGTTGATAAAATTTTCTAAAATTGGCATATTTTTCTTCAGTTGCAATTTGTACATGATCAAATTTTCATCATAAGAAATTTTTATACTTTTTAGATTTTCATTTTTAATTCTTAGTGTGAATCAATAAAGATGTAATCCTAAATAATGTTTGCAATAATGAAGGCTTATGAGATATAGTGAACTGTTAAATGGTTCATATAAAATATTCACGAGAAGAATATGTTTATTATTTTAGATATTACGCGGAAGTCTATTTACATAATTTGCCGGGAATTGTCCTTTTCTACCGTTGTACTCACCGTACAACCAATCTTTTGATATCCTCGATATAACTGTGATTTTTGCACCTTCCTGTAAAATATTATAAACATTAGACATACACTAGATTCTTTTTTCCATTTAATTTACTTTGTAAACTTACTTCAAACGACAAGTCCTCATTGGTCTCTCCTGGAAAAGCATATAGCGCTGTAACTATATTTTCCGGTAAACCCGGCAAAGGTACTTTAATATCGATGAAACTAAGCGGAAATATTCCTTGACGACTTCCTACTCTTCCCTCTAACCAGTCGTCGTTCACTTTCCTTATCAATTCCACAACATCGCCTTCCTTCAGAGTTAAGTCATCCGAATGTGTTGCAGGAAAATCATATAACGCAATACCATAAGGTTTATCTAGATCTCTCTGTAAATTTATATTATTCACTTGTGTATTTTTACATGTCGTTAACATAACGCGTATAATTATTCTTTTACGCTACATGACTTTTAGTAGTTCTATTTACTCACCTCCAGATCGCTGTTAAGTTCCGCTAAATAATCTGCGGGCGGTGCTGGTGGAGGAATCGTCGGCATAGGTGGCGACGGACTATCACTTTCTTCGTAGTCATTGGACCATGCGTTGGAGAAATCCAACGTTAACGATTTACCTGTTTTACTATTGCTATTCGAGATTTCAAAGTCATTGCATGCTTGCTTAGCTATCGGTTCGAGCTTTTTTACAGATAACTTTGGTGCTGGAGGCTTGGGAGGTCTCGCTCGAATTATCGTGGGCATTGACGTGACGAGAGATTTGGTTGTAATCAAATTGGAAGGCACTTGATTCGCTTCATGATTGCTGGAGTTGAGAGAAAAGAGACATGATCCACCAGTGCTCTGAGACACATTCGAACACGTGTCTTCCAGAGGACCAAATGGATCCTGTACTGTTGTCTTGGTTTGCCACGGATCGTTTTGCACTATTTTTTTGGCTGACATGCCAAAAAAATCAAAATCATCTTCGAAGGCACTTTCTGTTTGAGATGTGTTCCCACTACTCGTGAACGCAGATGGATTGGAGTTACCGTCACTGCCGAAACTATCAACGCTGACACCATCGCTGCTAGAACGAGTTGTAAATGTTGGAGACCCAGGTGGACTGAGATCTATCAGAGATACAGTCGCAATGGAGTTTGTGGATTGCGATATTGGATTTGCTAACTGGCTGGTAGAACGTGATGGAAAAACGTTCTCTTGTTTTTTTCGTCCAAAGAAGTTGGTCAGTAGCTCTGTTGGCCTGGCCTGTACAAAAATTATACATTTATTGTATTTAAGAAAATGATTACACTAAATTGTGCTTTAACACATATAATAATACAAACATAATGTATTTCTAATATATTAAGCTTTGCTTTTGCTTGAAAAATACTGCATGCATGCACAAAGGATATATCTTTTATCCTTAAGATTGTTCTATTATTTTTTTATAAGACACATATTTGTTTGATATAAAAAATAAAGTATCTTTCTCAGACATGTCTTTGTGCAGCAATATTCTGCACAATAAGAAAACAAACAGTTGTAAATCAAAAATTCTTACTGGCTTTCTTGGCTTCTGATCCTTCTGATGATGTACATGATTATAATTGAATTTTGGAGGTGGTGGCCGAGGAGGTGGCTTTTTCTTTTGCACAGATTGTGAGGTCAGGGCACCTCCAAATATGTCATTACTGAAAGCGTACAAAAACACATTGTAATTCCAAAGAGAAGAACAAGATAGTCATATTACTTAGAAACTTGCATAATTACAGATAAAGAGATAAGAAACACGCACCTGCTGCCCCAAACCGGATCTCTTCGCGTCGCATTTTGGCCAGGTGGACGAGGTGCCGTGCGCGTTGGTACTCGCATCTCTGAGAACAATGTGACAGACAACAAAATCAATCAACGCAAGCCGTAACGACTCGACATATATATATATATATGTGATGATCGTTCCTCGTACACGCTGGTACACACGTATTCTCACGCGCGCGCAAACACACATACACACGCACACAACGTACGACGTCAGAGATAACTGTGAAAAATTCTCCAAAACAAATTGCACGCTGCGACTGAGACGCGAGGACTGAACGTGTCGTCTGGTATAAACGACCCGATTCACATAGACCGACGTCGCTGCGCGATGTAACGCCCACTCGTTGTGGGATATCACGACGATAACGGAGGGGATCGTATTTTATCTCGTCCGTTGATAATCCGCAGAAAAATTCGGCGAATCGCGAAAGAGGCGAGAGACGAGCAATATGACAGAAGCGTTATCGGGAAAACTGAGAGCGAACGAGTGCGCGCACGTCACGCCGCAGCGCGGAACGTCACTCTCGCCTCGCAGCAAAAACACATCTGTTCATCTCCGCACGAAATCATACACGAAAATCGCGACAAATTCCAACGAATCCTTACGTTGCCACTCACCTGTTCTCACGTTTGCGGCCATTTTTCATTCAGACGCTGCACCAGCGACGTCTTCGTCGCGTAAGTCGCGTTCTGAGTAATCACTCGTATTTACGGATCGTTGTTGCACACAGTGTTCTTGAGCGGATTTGTATTCGCGCGCAATACTGTGCACGCGCGATTTCGCTCCCCGAACCATGCGAAAATCTTACTTATTTTCGCAAAACTAGAATTGCCGAATTTTATGAATTTCGAGTAAAGCAATCCTCAAAACTCTGCGCGTTTGTGTGTACATGTCTAACCTTCAACAATTTAGAAATGTTTTAACGACCGACGTATTTTTTCTTATGTAAGATCGATAATAACGCTAAAAAACGAAAGATTTCCGACTCGATTTCCTCATCGTTCGTTACACAAGGTGTACGGAATTGTTTATGTAATTTTCCACATGTCTGACATCATCGTAACTCAAGGTGGGTGACGTAGATATCGTAAATCCTTTTAAAAGCGTAACAACTTCAGTACCGGATTAACACACAGTTACTTATAGGTCGTCCGCGAAAAACTGAAATATTTTAATCGAATTTGAACAATAAGTCTCTCAAGTGAATGGATTCAAATCGCGATGTAAAAAAAACAACTCGCATGGAATGTTTTTACGCGAAAGATACGAAAAAATTTGAGAGATCGAAAACTACAAATCTGTCGTATTGACTGAACGTAAATGTTGCACGCATGCGCATCATGATAGCGGTGGTGTCTACGGCTGCGTTCCGATACTAATTGCCGATGTCAAAAATCTATAGTTTACGCCACGCGCTATAGGTTTTCAGTTTACCCGATTGTGAATATCGGAACACACACGTCTTGTTCTTTGTTTCAGAAAATAAATTTAAAATTAAAAATAGAATTGTGTATTGATCGATAATTTAAGCAAAAATCAAAACACACACCGCACACTTATCATGAACGCCATTTTATTTTGCCTATATATGTATGTATATGTACAGAAATGAATGGATTTTTTCCTCATCGCCCTCTTGGATAAATGATTTTTGTTTTTTAATGTGTATGCGTAGGACTTACTCGAACTTATGTACAATTTAACGTCTTGGACGCTCTCGCGGCATTTGTACCCTGAATGAAAGTGATACGAAAGGAGGAATCGTAGAGTCGCGCTGGGATCGAATGCCGTGCGCGAATTTATGTATAATAAAAAAGGAAAAAAGGTTTTCTCTCTTTCTTTCTCTTACTTTTATATCTCGCAGAAGTTACAAAAGAGTTCGCGCAATAGGTAGATCGGTATCGGTATGTAGGTAGGTGGTAGTAGGTATTTTAAATATAAGAACACATGGTTTTTTTTTTATACTTTCGTCGAACATGAAGGGGGAACGAATTGAGGATCGAGTCGCGATCCCGATCGACAACCTTGACGTCTCTGCGTTTTCTCCATTGTGTATTTCTGATGTCGAAAACCGAAAAAGCTTCTTCTATAAACAACAAGAATATTTGATTGATACAAAATCATCGATCGTTCGCTTCCTTCGTTTTTTTTTGTTTTTTTTTTGTTTTTTTTTGTTTTTTTTTTTGTTTTTTTTAAATTGGATTAACTTGACACTGAGCCGCATCGTATATATAATATATTGTATCGCGCGCAAGCAATAAACTTCAGAGGTCTTCGAATCAGGAAGGAAGTAATTCATTTGTCTTCGATTTATAAGAATACTCTACCTTAAAACATTGCCTTCGATGAACACATTTATAGATTCATGGATACATACTCTCGTCGTTTGAGCGATCCAGAAGCGTATACTTTTATTGTTCTTACATAGAGTTAGAAATTCTTTGCTCAACGGTATTGTATTTGCGGTTTTGTTTTTCTAATAAAGATAAATTGTATTTAGGCCACATGTCCAAGCAGTCTTTGTAGGCAACGTTTTTAGGTCAGAGAAACGGAGCTTTTTTGTTTTTTTACTTCTATCGCATTTTTAACGAGAAATATCCTTTTCTTTTCGATGTCCTAATAAAGATTTGATTGACTCTGTGATATAATAATGACGACATGTGAACGGGTGCGCGGAAAGAGTGAATCGGATTTTGTTTTAGAACACACTCGTTCGTTAGATTTGCTCTGGCAATTCTCGTTTGCTCTCGTTATTTTAAGCTATTATTATTACTGATTATCAGTTTTGTATCTCGCTTTCTTCACGTGTGCGAGAGTTTTTAGGTTGAATCCGATTCAATCTCTGATTCCCCATTTCATCGTATTTTATACTATAATAGCACGCTATACAAAGCTCACTGGTTCTATTAGAATTTACATCACGTTTATTTTTTTTTGTTCTCTCGCATCGAATTTACGACTGTTTATTCGTATGTATGTGTATATAAATAAGTACACACACACACACACATACACACATACACACATAGGTCAACCAGTAAAGCGTAAAAACCATTCTGTGTTTTATAGATGCGCGACGCAAAGTATTAAGAAAAGTCGAGAAGATGTAGCTAACGTACAATACAAACATCGAATTCGATTCGTTTCAACGACAATAATAATTAATGTACACGAACTTCAGAGACAGAGATGACTGCAAGTAACCGCTCGCTTGTGAAACAATCTGCATGTTTCGTTTATCACATACGTCGCTTTAGAATCTTCACGATTCTATCACATGGGATTCGCACGCGCGCGAATATATTTGTAAACAACAAGAGGATTGACTCTTTTTTTTTTGTTTTAAACCAGTAACAATGTTTTTCGAATCTAACTTTCTATTAACCGATAGAGACGTTTGTAATCACTTGAGTCACATTGCCTCCGAAATTGTTTAGCAGAGAGAATGACCAAAATCAGAGATGCTATTTTACACAGTTCCTGTTAATTATTATTTTCGCCGTTTCGGCACTCAAACTCTCGAGTTGACTCAAGACTAGAATGAGCTTATCATGAACGATGTATCATCTTATTTCAAGATTTCAGCTTCAATCATTTCAACTTCAAGTCGCGACGCCGAACAAGGAGAAATAAATCAGGCATTTTGTTTTTTTTTTTTTAAGAAAGATGGACTTTGGTTATTCTCCCTTACATAAAAATTCCATTGAGAATGATTACTCCCATCCGATGTTGATACGCTCTATCTTTGAAAAGCTTATTCTAAGCCGTTCCTTGCCAGCGAGAAGAAAATTAAGCATTTGTAGTTTATGTCTCGCGAAGAAAAATATGAGAATCGAGTCAGAAATCTCGATCCAAAATTAGAAACTGCGCGACTCGAACGGGTCTCGAATAAGTGCGATGATTCAGCAACCATTGACACTGCTTCATACATTGTTTCTGATTTTTTTCAAGGACAAAAAATATATATTTTATTTTAAAAACATTGTTCATTTAAAAAAAAAGTTATTTAATTTTTAAATATATTAATTTTTAAATATATGTATTCTTTCTTTCTCTCTTTCTTGAGAGAAAAGACATTAAATTTAAGTAACACATCCGTGACACACATTTTCCTACTACTTCGAATTTTGTTGTACTTCTTTACGAATACGGCCAATATTTTTGGTTAAAAGATATTCTTTTTGCCTCATTTTTGTCCTTCTTCTTTTGATTGCGCTAATTCTCTCCTCTCGGCAGAACTCGATCCGGCAGTCGGCACGAGAGAAGCACTAGGATGCGAGAGTAACGCTATTGCGCGCGGAATAATGATTCTTTTCTCGAAGGAGAGTCAGTCTTGTTGAGGATTGGTAGGTAGCTCTGGTACGAGTTGGTCCTGACACGAGGACCTGCTGCCAAACGTCGTGCATAGCCGCAGCGGTTTCGATAACCACGGATGCAGCGGCACGTCCTCGGCGTACGGTCGCTCGGACGGCTCCTTTCGCAGAAGCGAGCGGATCAGGCACTTGGCGCGCGGACTCAAACCCTCCGGCACGGCAAACTGGCCGCGCGAGATTTTTGCGAAGAGGGACGCATGCTGAGCGTCGTTGAACGGATAACGGCCGACCAGCATCGTGTACAGCAGCACGCCCAGCGACCAGATGTCCGCCGCCTTGCCGGAATAGGCGCGTCCGGCGCGCAGCACTTCCGGCGCGACATACGCGGGACAGCCTCGTCGATCGGTCAGTTCGTCATCATCGTTCTCCACGATCACCGCATCCTCGAGGCTCTCCAAGCGAAGCCGTGTTCTGAAAAAGAAATAAACAACAATCTTTAATAGAGAAATTCGTGAAAATTCAATTATTTTTCGAGGCTACAGCAATTTTCAAGTCTCTATGCGAATAATTAATTTGTTTAGTAATTTTAAAATTTGCATAGCTTTTAATACACACACACACACACATTTTAATTAGTTAAAATTTATTGAGCGTGATAAATGACACTTAGAACACCGTAAATAAAATTACAAATCGAGTTTTAAAAAGCTACAAAATGAGGTAGGTTGCATCTCACCAATTGTAAGAGTTTACGATCTTTTTCTTGCAGTTGTGTGAAATTTGTTTCGCGTGTCTCACAAGCACGCGTTGCGCCAAGCCCTGCATTTATTATATCGACCGGCTATGATCTCCGGCTGCGAGTTTGCGAAGTAAAGCCGGGGAGATCTCCGTGCAACCTTTTACGCGCGCGCCCGAAGGCGAGGTATTTCAATTTAGCAAGAGGACACCGTGATTGAGCCATCGCGGCCATTTCTCAGCAGTCGTCGTCGGTAGCGTGGAATAAGACGCAACGCGAGAAAGAGGAGAGTGTTGCTGGTCGATCGCGACTTTGCCACGTTGATCAACCTGCACACACAACGCGGAAGTCGCGCGTGTACGTAATATTCTTGGCTCTTGGGTAACTTTGGAACTCTCCTTCGGTGCGAGTTTTCGCCCACGACGTTCGACCGAAGCGCAATGGCGTAGTTTGCTCGAGAAAGCGTTACACACTTAAAATCAGAAAATATATTTCTATTGATAAATTTCTTTTAAATTACAACATTATATTACATTATTACAAATATTATTTATAAAAAAATTACATGATTAAAATAATTATATTTAATTATAATTTTAAAAAATATAACATTGAATAATTTTGTATAAAAACAAAGAAAATTTTAAATGTCAAAAGTGTATTTCTTAGAAAATCGACTTTTAATTTTAAAACCATTGTTTATGTTTCTAAATTTCTTATCGCACACCTTTCTGTACAAATTAAACAATTTCTTAACAGAAAGATATCTATTAATTAATTTTGCAGCAAGTTTTTTTCTAATTATACAACATTTATAATACAAATAGTGATATTTATGTTGTTATAAGGAAATAACATTTTAAAGAAATTTTTTAGTCTTGTTTGTCACTTGAAATTTGTTATCGGCGCGCGTTTCAAAGTAACGAATCATCGAGCGCCACTACTTCGGTGAGACACGCGTCACGCGAGAGTCGTTACACGATCTTGACAATCCGAACGAGTGTCAATGGCCTGTCTCGCGAGCAAATGAATCGAAGAAATGCGATGATACGGTCAGACCGTTCGACGATGAACCGAACGCGGGGCAGAGAAAGAGAGAGGCCGCCACAGCTTTCTTCGCAAAACTTTCACCCGTTCGCTGGCGATATCGCTCCGGGTTCAAGAACCCCTCGGCGCGGATGTTAGCGCGTCGGATTCTAGACACGACGTTGATTTCCCTCCCAGACAGCTTGTGAAATCCATGAAACGTCTCGCGAGGGACGCGCGAAACGCTCTCGTCGATTCTCGAAACGCGATGCTCACCGGACTGGCCACAACTCCCGTTTCAAGAAGAAGAAGCGCGGGAAGCTACCACTAATGACAGCTGTCATTAATCACAGCCAGTTAACTGTAAGATATAATCGGGAAATCATTATCGAGATGGACTTTGAGATTCTTTCATCTTTCGTAGGAAAACAAGGAAAATCCGGAATTAAACAGTCACAAATAGAATTTAAAAAGATTGCCACATCTTGAATGCAAACAACGATAAAAATGAATAAAATAGAAAAATGTTTTCGAGCAAAAAAACTTTGTTTTCTTCTACATGTGTTTAAAATGCCGCGCTTCTCTATAACTCACGTTATTAAATAGAACGTTCAACACAATTTAAAGCTATTCGAATCCACGAGTAAAGTTTGCTTTATACTTTTGCCTCCGATTTGCAAATGATTACGGATACGTAAGTACGCGCGCAAAATTCAGGTCAACGTCCCGAATGTACAGTTTCGAGAGTTTCTTTCGCGCGCGCGCGCGCATGCGAGGAATCGAACGAGGTCGATGATTTACTAGCGAGGATCATTAACCTCGCGAATAACGATTCTCTGATTGAATTCGGCGTTGAACCGGACCAACGCTGCGCCGTCGTTGCGAAACGTGTGCGTGGCGGAGAGAAATCCGGTCACGAGACCGAATTATGCTTTTCACCGAGAACGCGAGAAGCTGACGCTATATACTTTACTCGACGACAACCGACAATGTGGCGTTTCTACCGAGACACGCGCGTGACACGCACACATATACACATACATATGCACACAGCAATTAGCATAGTTCGAACATCATGCGCGAAGCATCCGGGAAAAGACTGATTTGTGTGATCGCTTTAATTCACTCATAGAAGAAAGACTGATATAGAAGAAAGAGAAACTAATTCGAGAGTTCCGCAAGAAAGTGGCGTTTTACGGTGAATTCTTCAAAAGATGTACGCGCGTTCAAATGTTTTGCAAATATAAAAAAAAATTGTTTTGAAATATGTTAAATAAAAACTTTATCTCTGATAATTTATTAGTAAGTGAATATGTACAAACAAAAAGTATTTGGAACGCGCGTTAAAACTTCGAATTGTAAAATAGTTTTATCGACATTAAAGACGCGTGTAATTGGACTTGCGTCTCGAGTGCGCGTCCCGCGAGTATTCTGGGAAGATGAGGAAACGGAGGTGGAGAAAGGGAGGAGAAGATGCAACAACCTCTTCTGTGGACTCGTCGCGGCCGGTGCCGCACCGGTGAAACGAATGAAGCACGCGTTTCCTAATTATACCGACGTTTCAAAACTCCGCGCCGCAGCAGCCGATGAACCAATATGCTTTTCTGGCTTGCAACATTCCCCGGACTCTCCTTATTCTACGTGCGCGCGGGAGCAGCAGCTCGCCGAGCGGCAGGAATGCGCGATTGGCCAACAACGGACCGACATGCGAGTCGATCTCCCGATCGCCGCGCACGACACACGCCCGTTTGACTTGGCTCGGCTCGGCTGGGTTGTGTTACTTGTATGTCTGCATCCTGTAGCGACACGTGGGTGCGTCGTATCGCGAGTAGGTATATAGTCACGCTGAGATAATGCTGCACGAACAGGCCCCGTAAACACACCCTAAATCACGAACTCGATGCGGTCCATTGAAATCCAATTCGAACAATATATATAAATCGCGAAAGTGGAAATATAATACCCGTAATTTGTTGAAAATTTATAATTGACTGTGCTCGTTATTGCCACAGACTCTTTCACAGTTGTTAAATAATCACTTACTGTTTCAATCGGAGAAGAAAATTTATATCTTTAGTCTAGACAAATATTTTCTGGAAGCGATTATAAATTGTTTACGTTTAATCATCTGTGACTAGAGAAAATAATAATAATTTCTATAAAGTATGAATGAAACTCGTACTGAATTGATTTCGCGAAATTCACTCCGAACTTGACAATTTATTTTTTCTGAGAATTCTAAGTTACATACGGTTCCAACTAATAATTTTCACATTTATCTGATGTAGAAAAATTTATCAGTTACAAACTAAGATTAAGATTCATTGTAACGTATTTTACAATAAAATCGGAGTAAATTTCTTAAAAACAACGAGATTTATTTAACGGAACATATCGAAAAGAAAGAAAGTATCGCGCTTCTATAGTGCAGTCGATCGCTGAAGCAAAATGACACAAATAAGGGAGAAACTTTCTTCCCATCTCACGAAATGATTGGCGATTTAGCGATCAATGAATATACTTCTCGTATGCGTTTTTATCTGAATTGAGTTCAAGAACTCATCCACGTGCGCGCACGTTGGCGAAACGCACTTTCGCGATCCCTCGAGCGAGAGAGCGCGAATCCGCGACGAATCGGGGTTTATATTCATTTCGTTTCGTTTCACCTCCGTACTCGTTCGCATTTCTTTCCAGTACCGAGAACAGGGAGGTCACACAAGACTCGCGGAAAACACACCCACAGCAATCGATTTCCCCTTCACTCGGAAAAGCGAACGCAAACTCTACACTGATACCTTCGATCCGGATGGTGTGTGTCATTTATCAGCTTTCAGTTTGAAACGCGAGAAGCTTAAGTGGAAAATCTTGTTAGTCCACGTATTGTATAAATCAATTCTTTTCGTTTGAGAGACGACAGGGAATACACGCGGGTTTAAGCGAATTCTTACCTCGCTTCATCGGCAAAAACAAACTTCCGGAGCTTGAGATCCCTAAGCACGACCCCGTAATCGTGACAAGTCGCCACAGCCTTGGCCGCTTGTCTAAACAGCCGCCTCGCTTCGGGTTCACGCAGCCTCCTGCGCGCTCTTACGTAGGCGTGCAGGTCGCCATGGTGACCCTCCAGGAGGAGATAGCGCCGACCACCAGGTGCTTCGACTACGCCTACCGCGTTGCTCGCCGCGCCTGTGCCCTCTAGACGAAGGTGAGCCCGCAACAACGCCTCGCAACCCTTGTCACCTTTTGTCAGCGCCTATAAACCGGAAACATAACAAAAGTTTCAGAAAGATTGTTCCCATAGTAAAAAGTAAAAAGCAAGAAAATAAAAGTATGGAAGATATATTGAATAAAATGAGTTTAGATTTCTGTTTGGTTTTTGTTTTTGTTTACACACATCACATATGTACATTTATTTATTTGATAAATTCCGAAATGTGCTTAAGTTGTAGATTTTGTAAAAACTAATACCGGATGTTGTTTTCCCTGTTTAACAAATTAACGGAAACCCAATTTCCTCCTTTTCAGTCGTTTGATTTCCGGATTAGATCGGAATAAACTGTCATTCAACGGACTTTACTTATTTAAAGCGGATATCCTTGAGAAGGAAATATTAGCTGGACGCAGAGATTTTGGCGGGCGTTAAGTGATGATAAATATTCTATTCGCTTGTCGTATACGCGACAGAGATATTAAAGATTAGTAAAATTACATCCGTCTCGAATCTTTGAGTTATTTAATTAATGAATCGAATGTGAGTTTGTTTTAGATATTAATATTAAACTTATTTAATGTAGAAATTATAGAGTTTATGTAATTATTATAAAAAGTCTGTGTGTGTGTAAAAGAAATTTGATTAATTAATCCTTTAGTAATAAAAATTTCTAGTGAGAGATATTTTTTCAAAATAATTATAGTTTTTTAAATATATTTTTTAACGCAATTTAGTACAGATTCGTTAACTTAACGATTTAAATTTTTTAATCTGGATTCAAAATTTCAAGACTATAAAAAGAGAAATTCAAATATGTTCTAAAAAAAAAACAAACATTCTATTCACGTGCCGTTAAATTTTTGCCCTTGAATCCGTTTTTATTACCTAAGAGATTAGCAGTATGCTGCAACAATTCAGGGTGGTTCACGACCTCCTCCTCTCTGCGAGAGACAACTACAAAAAGACTTCTATTCTTTTCTTTTTCGAAATCCGAAACTCTCCTGCGGTTCGCAACGCGGACACGGATAAACAGCCGTGGCTTCAGAAGCGATTATGAATAACGGACAATACGGCGATATGTGATGGATACACGAAGATGAAGTGGGAGACGTGAAGCTAAAAGCGGCTGCGAGCGGCTGACACAGCCTTGTATTTGTTCGCGCGATGATAATGATGTAAGCCGTGGCTCATTGTATAATGCGTGACGATTGTAAAATGTTAATGGAAACGCGGCGGGTGAGGTCTTGACGTGGCCGTTTAATCCTCTCGAACAATTCCTATCAGTGTTTAGCGCAACAAAAACTACTTACAGATTACTGAAATCCTGTAAACTGACGATTGTCGAAATCAAAATTCCGAAATGTACATGCAATACGGCATAAATAAACATAAACGAATTGTTTGGAATTGTTATGAAATGACATACGCTTATATTTGTGTATGCAATTTTTAATTTTTAATTTTTAAATACCGATTGACTTCAAAAAATACAAAATAGAGATTGAAAAACCTTTTAGTTAGGTCCAACTTGAAATGATTCTGAAATATTTTTATTTGTTTTTTTACAGATAACATTTATTAATTTATTACTTTGCTAATTTATTAATTTAATTTCTCCAAGGAACATATGTTATACACTGTTAGATATGTATGTTGTCAGTATTATTATATAAATGTTATCTGTTCTTTTTGTGTGTGTTCAAGACCTGACAAGACCGTCTGTGTCTCAAGACTTGAGACCTATAAAAAGTTGGTCATCTTATTTCTCGAGGAAGTCGCGAATGTTTTTTCCGGACAAAAGCGCTCGATTACGTCGACTCGTCGATCTCGCAACGAACTTCACGGTAGGAGTTCGATCGACCCGAACATTAACGAACCGTTACGTCCGTATGCTCCATTATGTAATGCCACGGTAGTTGGATGGAAATTCTACTCGGCAGCTGCAGTGCGCTGCGAACGCATCCAGGTGCGTCGCGTCGATATATGCCACGAACTGCATTATACAATAGGCTAATTCACGACATTGTCATCAAAAATTGCGACATTTTTTAACCGTTTATCGCAACAGACATTTGTTAAAATCATTTTACGTGTGACACACACACACACACAGGAGAATTAAAATAATATTTAAAAACATTTGTGGATTAATTATCTTTTATTTCAAAAACTGAAATTTTAACATGGCATTTGTCACTTACTTATTAAATAATAATTTCATGTGTAATAAATAACTCTCTATTAAATATATATAAACACGCGCGCTGATATTAAAAGATTTGTTTATTTTTTCTTTGTGTCTTCGTCAAATATTACTTTAAAAATCCGGATTTATTTTAACGTTTTTAAATCCTGAATTTTAAATATTTGACACGTGCACAGAAAAAAATAAACAAATCTTTTTAATAAAGTAGTATTTGTTATGTATGAAATTATTTTAATACGTAAATAATAAGTGACATGTCAAAACTTTAAAGCGTAAGAAAGGTTGATGGGTCGATTGGAATATTATAGTAACGCAGATATACGACAACGGATTTTAATTTCGCCACCTCAATTTTTGATGGTTCGGAGTTTACCTTATCAAAAATTATAGGTCCACGAGAAAAAGAATACAAATACAAATTGGCGAAAATAATGTGCGGCAAATAGCATAAATCATTCGTGTAGCGTAAGAAAAGCAGATAAAGATACTGACCTTGGCGACGAGTTTTTGACCACTGTGTACGTCAACGCAACGATAAAGAGCGCTACCTTCGGCTGGACCAAGAAGCAAGAATCGATCCATCAGTATAGTCGGTCCCCCTTGAAGGTCGGTGGGTGCCGATTCACAGCTTGGAAAGACACAACTTGGCGGCACCACCGCGCTGTTTTCGTCGCCGGTTGGTTGATGCTGCTGTTGTGGTTGCTGCAGCACCTGCGGCGGCGACTGTGGTGGCGACTGTGATGGCAATTGCTGATGAACGACATCCTGATTGCTGTTGAAAAGGACCACGAGCTTGCCATTATTGGTGGTAGTTGTGGTAGTAGTTCGACTCGGTACGGGTAGATACGGATGTTGCCTGGCCACTCTCATGTTGCGCCTCGTTTACACCCGCGCGCAATACACACACCCGATGTTTGATCACACTCGTACACAGAATATTGTCTTGTATTGTCCTGTTTTACGCTTCGCGTGATTACGCGGATTCGCGATGAGATGCGTTGAACACACTTTGCGCCACTTGGACTTAGCACTGAATGTTACAGAGTACCGACATTTGTACGAACAAAGTGTGAGACAGATTTGGCTTTTCTAAGCGCTAAACGAGTAATTATTAGAAATATCACTTGTGCTTTTTTGGGGGGGCCCGCGCAGTGTCGTTTCGCAGTGTCGCTGCGCCGGGTCCTTGGACGGAGAGAGATCTTTTTGGATATTCAGTCGGTCGCTCTAGGGAGCTGATCCTGTAATGAAAAAAATAAAAATTGTTTTATATATATGTATATTATTCATGACAGTGTACGCTCTGCTCATCTCTTTTGCAACAGATTGTAATTAGATATAATACTGTAAGATCTAATACTCTTTTAAATGTATGTACAAAACTAAATAAGATAAATATCGAAATATAATGAAAAAGTATGTACGCAATATAATTTCTGAGAATCAAAAATAAAAATTTAATTAATTTTTGAACTAACTTTTACTTTTGATTTTCAGAAATATTGTGTACATACTTTTTCATTATATCCTCTTCGATATTTGTAAGTTGTATAATAGTCCAAAGACTAATTAAATGTTTATAAATATTGTGAAAACGTTTTCGAATATTTAAAAAAATTAACTTTCAAGAAGCAAATTTCAATACAAATCGCAGCAAATTGGTGCGCACTTTTACATTTTCTTCTCAGAACGCGTTGCTAAATTTAAAAAAATATATAAAAAGAAAAAAGTATCTTATTCCCTCATAAAAATCTGCGGCAGGTGGCCCTGGCCAAAATAACAGAAGAGGCATGGAGCACCTACATCACAATTACGCCCACATGTTACACACGTACACGCCTTCGTGTGCGAGCCGACGACAGAACGGCGACAGTTCCGTTCGCAAAGTCCATAATATGATTCACGGACAATTTCAAAAGACGACGTTTCGACATTTCTGTCTTGTGCGCAATTCTTGGTTACAGTCGAGAAAGAGGCCTCCTAAGGTCAGGGATATCGTCGACGAACACAGGGGCGATAGCGAGTTTCTTACTACCCGGAGTCAATTTCCAGCTGTGAGCTTTTCTCACACTACGAATATTAAATACTCGTGTTTCATCTTATTATAATAGATGTAAACGTTTTCCCGCAGTGTGATAATACAACACAAAATTAAAGAGTAACGTGTCAGTATAGAAAAACGAGAAAAAAACTCACAAGAAAATATTGCGTTTGTATGATGTTGTCAATCTCTTTCAAATTCAAAAGAGAGACAATAAATTTTGTATTACGAAGGTTGCGAGAGAGAAAGCTGACGGATATCAACATCGCTATGCAAATAATTTACCCAAAACGGAAGTGAAACCAGGAGATTATTTGCAATGTCCTCTCTCTTTCTCGTAATAAAATCCTGCAACTTTCGCGTTACAAAACAGCACCGATTGCTTTTGTTCCAAGGTGTCGGTGCGGCTTTGCGGTTGCGGAGCTAGAGCCGCCACTGGCGGCAAAGAGGAAATTACGTGACGGTTTTATGAATGATCGAATGTAAAATGAAGACACTACGCGTGACCGGTGACGAGATAATCGTGTAGACGAGAAACAAACGCGATTAGGAAGACATTTAAGAGCGCGATGCACATTATATTGCCGCCAAGAGATAAAAATCGACAAAAGAGAGAGAGAAAAAACTGAGTATGAGAAAAGGAAAGGCAAATACATTCTCCTGACGGAGGTACAGCCGAACTTATTCGAGACTGCCTGAAATAGTAGCAGCCGCGATGATCCGCTAGAGCTATGACTCACGCGCGTAATTTTATCGTAAATGCTTCGCTCCTCTTCTACCCCTCCCACGTTACCCTTGATAAATGTCGATGACACGTCGTTGATCCGCGTGAATGTTTACAAAACAATGCATCCGCGCGCGGTGCATCACCGAAATCCATAGCGGGAAACGGATACGCGCAAACGAGTGCACTAAACATGTCGAAGAAAAAAAACACAACGAACTCACGCACTGAAAAACGTGATAGCGTGAGTATGTACGTATTCATTCAAAATTTATTCGTTAGGTCGATTGAACGAACGAGTTTTATATGTATTGCAATTTTAATCTGTTTACATGGAAAAAATTACTTTCATTCGGAGAGAACTTAGAACAAGAAAAATATTTTTGCGCGAGCATGCTTGCAACTGTAAAACAAGTTTCCGCGCGTACGAAACGATGAAAGCTATTATTTTTCTTCACAAATAAACGAACTTGTGAAAAGACTTAACTGCGCTACACTTTGTGACTGCAACGCGTATAGAGAAAGTAAAAATAAACAAAAGATAGACCGTGTACGCTTTTCTTTTGTCAAAATCATTGGTCAACATCGACCTTCGATTAGCTCATTCGCGTTGTATATAAAGTAATTCTCATTTGTATAATCGTTCACTGCCAATTCAAGATATGCAAATATCGGTCGTCCTTGAAGAAGCTCTTCGAAGCGTACACACAGTCGGCGCACATGCGCACATAGTTTTATTCGACTTCGTTCGCGTTGGATGTTTTTTTTTTTTTTAAATTCAACAAAAAATAGAACCGAATTTTGATCGTAACTTACATTTGATTATACTTTTTAATTTTCGTCCGTTGTGTCTATTTTACAATTCAATAATGAAAAACTAAAATATATCCACAGTACTGCTTGTGTTTTCGCGATTCAAATAACATATGTATCAATTGCTAATGTGATTACTTACAAAGAAAAAAAAAACTACACGCCGGTTATTGTCTTTGTTGAAAATGAAAAACTATTATAGTGAGTTAGCAATTAGCGTTTTTTTACGATAATGAGCGATAAAGTCAGATCCAAAGACCGTCATTTTACAGAATAAATTGCCAGTAAAAAGTGACAAAATACTGTGCCAACCTTGAGTGCAAAAAACAGAAGGAATCAATGCTGACGTGATACAAAATATCGAGAAGCAAGAAGCAAGATGAACGAGATATAAATTACGCAAATTTCTTTACATAAAACCGAATAGAAAAAATAATTAAAAATGTGTAATTTTTGTTTATTATTATTTAAAAGTTTCAGCTCTTGTATTTTTCTCTCCCCATAAATGCCAAGAGGAAACATTTGTGTACGACATAAAATATTAATATAAATTTTTTTTTCTAAATTTACGCGTTATTATACAATTCATACTGTCTTTGGCTCTTGCAAGTGACAATCTTAAATTAATTTTGATAATTGACATTATCGCAGACAAGTTTGATTGAGATATTACTTAATTATTCTGGTTGTTTACAAGCTGCATTTACGTCGTACCGTTTGAAAATCATATATCACTCGCGCGGCAGATGCTGACTGGCGATATTCGCGAGTCTCCTCCATTACGATATCTACGCACTTGCGCAAAAGTCTAACAGGCACCAACGCAACGAGTCCCGAGCAACTCGCTCCAAAGATCAAGACTGTGCAACGCGATCTCTCAAGCCCTCCCTTCCTCTTCTTTCATCCCGCCTTCGTCTTTCGTGCGATACGAAACGGTTAATCGCAATTCGCCTGTTGTATTGCGGAGGACATTCCAATACGAAAAACTACTTTATCTCCGATCACGTGGATGTCGCGATACTACTAGTGAGGTCATCAGCGCTGTATCGACAGGTGAATGGGCCTGAGATCGACTCGACTCGATCTGTGCGTCCTCGCGAGATAGATATTATTCCGCGATGACCTAACCGCAACAACGTTTTGCGATCCCAATCTGACCGCGACAATTTCTCGGATTCATTTATTGCGAATGTACTTTGACAAGTTATTGATAAAATCTTACGTTCTCTTTATATTGCACATTATGAAAATGACGCAACATAATTAATCGCGTGTAATATTTTTAACAATATAATATTCTAATTGCGTATAATATATCATATAAATTTTGATAATAAAATATATACATCATTTCTTTACACTATTTCCTTACTAATAACTTTTTATTTCAAAATAAAAACGAGTTACGCGAGTAAAAAGTCCGTTAATTAAAAAAAAAATTTAGATTCTCTGATGCAATATGCAAATTAAGTTCAATATATAATGCAAAATACTTTTATTCGCAGAAAATTCGTGATAAAATCGTAAGAGGAAACACGCCGAGACGGAGCGAACTCGAGACTCGGGTGCGCCGCCCGTTTCAACGCTAACCGGCGACGTAGCCGGCAGGTGCGCGTACCCGGGGCACTGTCGAGGTCTTTCCCACCCCGCGTCGCGCGTTCCCTCAATGAAACGCGCGTATCTGACGAAATCGCGAGCTCGGAATTAGTAAAGTGTTGCGTTCGCTGCCGTCGCCGCGTGTGTCGAAACGACACGCGCGATTATACCGTCGCCGATGTGCGCGAGCGCACGCACACCCACACATACACGCTCAAACACACACACACACACACACACACACGTATACTACATCCCGCGACCTCTGTAAACGGTATGGTTGCTAGATATCCTTCGGTAAGGTCAAAATGGCGGAGAGCCCGCGATTGTCGTCGCGCGTGCAACAGCGATATTGCGGGCACCGTTTGCATTAATAGCGCGCGCAACCAAACGTGACGCAAGCCCGCGAAATAAATTGCCTAATACCGTTTAGCTCCGCACTGTTTGCGATTACATCGACAAAAATGCCGATTGAAAAGCCGAATGATATTGAATATTTCCCCTTGCCTTCCCGCCTTCCCTCTCTCTCTTTCTCTCTCCCCCATCATCTTTCTTTATCGCGCAGCATCCCCTCCTCTTCTTGTTTTGCAATATCGAACACTCTGGTTAATGAGATTGTTGATAATATCATTCGAGATTACTTTTCCGGTGTCGATCACGGGAAAGAAGACGATCTTTCAAAGTGCAGTGTTTTGCGCGCGTTTCCTTTGTCAAGGGAACGAACAAAGAAGCTATTTTTCGTACGCAGATCGGCGGCACTCGCTGAGATCTTGCCGGATTTAGTAGTGTATGCGTCAAATTGTTCATTCAACGTGAATATGTTCATTCAGTGTAAAATGGCACGGTTGACTCAGTGGAAGCAAATATAACAAGACAAGGAAAATTTTGACTCGCGCTCTCTGCCCGTGCGAGACCCACCGAAGTTACTCCAAAAATACAAACAATTTTGAAAGACTCTAAGTATTTCACCCGAGCTTCTAATTAATTTTGAGTGAAAACTTAAATAGAAATTCTCTCGCAAAAACACAAAAAAGCTTGACATACAAGTTAAAAAAAAAAAAAAAAAAAAACGGAAACAATCTCTCAAGTTTAGACATTGCTCATAATTCGTGTGATGCAAAAGTGACTGTCCTCTCCTTGATACGAATCTCGAAACACGAATGTTTCTTTCATGACATCACTCATCAACCATTGCTCGGCTTTATCAGGAGAGGATTACAATCCAGATCCGCGGAATCAATTGCGAAACGCAAGCTGGACTCCGACTTTATTCGGTTTTTTGTGTTCGTCACACGCGACGTTAATTGATTGGTGGCAATATCCGCGGTAACGCAACAAAGTGCAATGTCAAAACTTCCGTATAAACAAATTGCACAAAAATTAACAGCATAATTCGCCTAATTTTGATTAACAATCTTTTTAATCTTTTATCTTTAATTTAGTAAACTAAAATACAGAATAATGTTAGGATTAGCTAATTAATCATGAACTCGGAGGTTTTTCTCCGGTATCTTAAATTATCTGGAGTGTATTAGAAACTAAAATTGCAATTTCGGCGTGACGAGAAATTTCGCGACGGGAATAAATAAAAAAAAAAAAAAAAAAAAAAA
>QVNW01000660.1:0-90249 GCA_014825475.1 Pseudomyrmex flavicornis | reverse complement strand
TTTACTCAGCGCGGGAGCTGATTTAATTTCGCCAATAAACGCGATAAGAATCGTGAAAGCCCGGGAAGATATAAATTATTATCTCGGCGCGACGCGAGTCGCACAGTTCGCTGTCTGTTCCGTGACAGCTGCTCCCGCGCTGGGTCGGGCACACCAAGTCAGCATTATTTTCTACAACTACATCACTTCTATGTCCAACCTGGACTAGATCCCCAAGATCGGCCCCGGCGGCAGTGAAGTTGAGGTGACACAGGAATGGCAGTCGATCCTCCCTCGGCCGGCGTATCTCCACCCGGTAGGTCCGACCGACGTCACCGTACAACGTCCGATTGCAAGCTGGAATGTTTTTATCGTGCGACAATCGCGCTCGGGAAAAAATTAACTGCGCGGCAGGTAATACACACACATTTGTTTTGTGTTGAAACGCGACGTGACAAAATAACATCCGAAAGGAAGTTGTTTTATTCATACCTGGAATATGTTCGGAGAGCACATCAAAGCGATCTGATTTCAAACTAAAATGCGTTGTGTTTTACAAGTAATTACAAGGACAAATTATGTTTTGAAATATACCATAATATTCTGTTATATTTTTAATTGAATTTTGTAATAAAATAAAATTGTTATTTGAAACCAAAATGTATATTAAACATTTAATAACTCTTACGCGTTTTTTTTCCGGTAAAAAAAAGAGTAGATTGGTCAAAAGATTATTCGAATATTTTTACTGCGCAATTACTGCAATCGAAAAATAAATCTCGAGTGTGCAAACACTTCTTTCGGATCATGCAACGCGATAGATGAATATCATTGTTTTAAATACAATTAAGATATTATTAAGATATTTTATCATTAAGATATTATTGTTTTGAATATAACTTGCAACGTATATGTTATATAGCGTCAATTGCGCGATGTAATTTGTAATAAAAAATAATATTAACAAACGTTTTAACTTTCATGAGTTTTACATATTGCATTTCGTCGGATTTACAATACATATATTGTTCTTCTCGTCTATTTGTCATGTTTGGTGTATTTTTCAGTATTTAATGTGTGCAATTGAAAATTATATAAAGAAATGGGACGAGTGTGCTGTAATGTGTAATTCGATCGCGAAATGTGTCGCGTGCATTATCGAAAATTAAAAATTCAAACAGAGGAAAATATCACATATTTGTATATGACGTAATTGCATTTGGAATGCGCGTAAATGTCGATGTAATTTTATATATACAATAAATAACACAATTAACATTATACCGATGACGAATCGTTTGAATTATGGCTCGTTTTTATATAAAAAATCATTTAGTCATTTTTCGCATTTGTCATGATATAAATCACGCACGCGAGCTAATATAGGTACGCACCGTGTATATATATATATATAAAAATGAGTTTTATAAATTGATGTAATATAGTTAAGGTTTTTACATGAATTAAGCTAAAATGATAATATAGCTAAATAATTACTGGCACGAAACATTATTATTCGCTCGGATGAGCGAAAACTTTGCGTTCCATGGCTTACAATATAAAGCCAACAATTCGTACTATTGCGAATATACGAGATAAACACGCGGTCACGCTTTAACTCAACATTTCCAATTATTTTTCCGCTACTTTTCATACATGTGGTTTTGACGATAAACACACACACGCGCGCGCGCGTATATTCTGCGTTTTATGGTAACGAGTTTGTATTCTGTGAATATTCAACTATAATTCAGTTAATAATAATTGATTGTGTTTGACGCAAAATTTGCACAAAGCTTTTTTGATTAAGCAAGGAACATTGATTTTTTCTTTTTCACGAAATTTCTCATAAATTTCTCCGCAACGCCGCCATTCCGCAATAAATTCAAACTTAATCAGAGAACCGTGACGGAGCGCGTAATCCTTTCGTGAACTGATTAGCCGGATAAAGTCATTCATTATTTTCCGAATTAAGCGGCCTATAATAAAGAGCCGCCTTTTCACAGATGAGACGGAGAAAGGATCTCGATTCAACTCTCCTTCGGCTTTTGCTTTGTTCGAACGTTCGTTCCGTTTACGAGAAGGGAGAAACGGGAGAGATACTCACGAGTGCAATATCTCGGCTCGTCGGACTTGTCGTCGCAGTCATTCTCGCCGTCGCAGTACTTGTCCTGCGCGACGCAATGTCCGGTGGTGCCGCATTGGAACTCGGACGGTCGACAGAGCGGTTCGCCGCGGTTGACAGCGGGTTCAGATGTCGGGCCGGATGTCGAGGATGAGCTCGACACTGACGATGACGACGATGACGACGACGACAACGACGACGACGACGACGACGACAATAGGGACGAGGACTCGGGTGACGTCGCGCCGGAGTAGACCGCGTATCCGCTTGGGTATCCGGAGTAGTCCGACGACGAGATACCGGGGTGGTAACTAGCCGAGCCAGCCTCGATCGAGGCTGTGATCGCGGCTGCGATCAGCAGCAACCGCCGACACACCAACATGCCCCCTCACCCTGAAACAGAAGATTCAGCAAAGTGATTGCGCAAATGAAATAAGATTTTCTCGTGATTTTTTTCTGAATACTTTGAACTTTTTATTACAATACAAACTTAACGTGATTTTGTAAAATTATTATAGTCTAAAATAAAAACTGTATATTTAGAATAGCTGCATTGATTTACGCAAATTGACAGCCGTTCGTGCTCCAAAGTGTGAGATTTAATATTGATGTGAAAATCGAACTTTGGTCTGTCACGAATTAAGGTTGTCTAAAGTGTGATAAATAATCATCCCAGAATAGAATAGAATATCGGTGGGAACAGAATAATACACGGGATCAATTTATAATATATCTCGATAACTTCATGTAATATTGGTTTGTACCAGATATCTACGGGGCTTCCGATAGCAGTACTACAGTTCACTAAGTTCTTATCTATACGAAGTCTCGTAGACACTGGTCCTGAGGGCTCTACAAATTGTCAATAAATGGCAGAAACTCTCTCTCTCTCTCTCTCTCTCTCTCTTCTTCTTCTTCTTCTTCTTCTTCTTCTTCAAGTTGTATCGAGAAGGAGAAAGTTTCCTGTGTTTAGTCTTCATTGAAGAGAGAAAAATAAGCTGCGCATAAGAGAAATAATAGATTTTTGGTCTTTCAGGATTTGTTGCCTCGGTTACTTCTTCCCGTTACAAAGGAGGCAAGAAGAAGTAGAAGTAGAAGTAGAAGTAGAAGAAGAAGCGATTCAAGATCTTGAAGAGGTAAATTGATATTGCGTAAAGACTCGGCGGAAAAGTCTTGGCGAGAGAAAGACTTTCGGATATATTCATTGGTTGAGAATAGCCTTAAAAAGAACTGAATAAATAGCCGTAATATTTCACGGCTTGCAGATGTTGCTTCAGCCTGTTCTTCGCAACGTTTTTTAGCGACGGCTCTTTTACGCAAAGCCTTCCTCTCTTCTCACGATTACATTTTTCTTTCACCCGTTGCGTTTCGCCCCTTTTCATAGTTGTTTCAACCTCGCGCGTACAATTTGCGCAAAATAATTACCCTGACCAACCTCAGACGCGTTCTTCATCATTGTAATTCTTAAATATTATTTTAACTACACACAGTTTACTCACTTTTTAATCTCTTTATGACACAAGATTAAACATTTTTTGCAACTATATTTTACGAGATATTCGCCGCGCGCGCGCGCGTGTCTCGCAGATATATATTTCACAGTTTTATGCGTGAAAAACACATCCGATTCTTCTCCCCGGGATTTTCCCTTCCGATTTCCTATGCACTCGGTTCGACGATCAACGATTGTCGTACGACTGCATGAGAATAAAACGTTCCTCGCTTTACCTCGACCCGCTCTTTCTTTGTGTCACAGAGGATGTTGGCGCGGGACGTACATCATCAACAACATTGGGCTCGCTCAATATAAAACCTCCTTCCTTCCGAAGGCTACATCTCTCTTACAACTTGACCCTTCACTTTTCACGACGCTCTTTCTCTCTCTCTCTCTCTATTTTCCTCGCTCGGGCATTTCCATTCCCGAAGTCACGTCCCATCACTCAGATATAATTTGATTCGATTTTTTACGACGAGACACTTAACCGGACGCCGTTATTTCTTACATGTTACGAGCGCGAGCACACGCGAACGTCTTAATAAGACGTGGTAGACGCGGAGAGATAAGCATGTTGGCGGAAGATAGATAACAATAAAGATAATTAAGCTTTGACATTGTCGAATAGCGCGTGTGTTCGCCCCGTGTGTTGCGCGCTCTTTGATTAGAACGTGAGCAAATTCCATTTCGCCTCGAAATGTACATTTGCCGTCCGACGCGCGGAGTTTCCAGAATGGAAAATGAATAAACCGACCTTAACTCGTTAAGACACCAAATATAATTCTCCGATTGGAGATTCTCGGTCGGATTTGGAGAGTGTTTAGAGAGAAGCGGATTATGCTAATTCTATTCAGAAAACCAACTCCCCTTGCGTGAATGGACTCTCTCTCTCTCTTTCTCTCTGTTTCGCTCGCTACAGTTATCCTCTGAACAAATACCGCGGATCTATTAATTCGTACGACATCCTCGCGCGAGGATCGATCCGCGAACGAGTGCTCTCGCGACGAAGTTAACCGAAGTCTCTCGCCTCTCGTCTTTCTTATCCGCTTGAAAACTTGATAAGCGCCGATGTACGCGCTTATAGAAAGCAAATGCGACAACGCCGCATGGCGTCCTTATATGTGTGTTATCTCCGGTTTTCTTCTTCTTTTTTTTCTTCTTGACCCCGCGTGTGTTACGTTGCACATACAACGCGCGTCTCTCTCTTCGCAGCGGAATATCCATCGATTTTTGTCGCGAATAATAACCGTGGTAATGTAACGTCGCCGCGTCGTGGTGTCACAACGCTAACGAGCGACACGACGCGCGACGACAGGAGGAGTGTTCTTTTCTACTTCGCGCGCCAAGTAAAAATCTGATTTTGCTCCGACGACGAAGTAAAAAGAAGCACGGACGTTGAGCGACTACGAGTCGGGAGTACCGAAGACAAATCGAGGATGCGAGGATGAGTCACGCGGGGAATGGAATCCGCAATAAAAGATAACCGGATTCAAGTGCAGAGACTGCGTTGCACGCGCGCGCGCGCGCACACACGACGAGGAAAGGCTCTGTTTATTAAGTAGAGAGAGAGAGAACGGGAATCTGGGCCAAACCCACGAGAACATGTAGCGCAAGAAGCAGCGGAATATGGTAATTTGCCTGACAACGACGAGCTTTCTCTGTGTGTGTGCTATATGTGCGCATTGCTATGTGTGAGCGTCGCCTCACTTAGCAAATATACACGCGCCATACGAGTGTCATCGAAATTGCGCGCGCGTGAAGCTTACGCCAGCGGCGCGGTCGTACTTGCGGAAAAACATTTTGCCGATTTTGTCGATTGTGTTACTTCAAATTTACGTAGTCACGTAGTAGCTTGCGCGAAATATCGCAAAAGTGTTCCGCGTAACAAATATTAAAAGATATACATCAAGTAGAAATGCCGTTCGAACGCGCTATCGAATGGCGCGCGCGTGCCGGATGCGAAGCGTACTTTATGCGCGCGCGCGCGTATGTATAGCGCGCATAAAGAATTTAAATAAATGAAAACTTGTTTTGTAAAAAAAAAACAAAAAACGCCACGCGTATATCGAAGAGAGGAAAACTGGAAAAAAAAACTATTTTTCTTTGGAACGTATTTTTGTTTAAAGAGAGGAAAATATTTCTTTAGTTTTTTTTTTTTACGCAAAAGGACATGACGTAGAAAACATTATTACGTACATACATTACGTTTATTCCGTGTCTGTCTTTCTTTCCGCGTCTGTTTCATAAACAACACGTATAACATTTATGAGCTTTTACGAAAAGCGAGTAAATGAGAGTTAAGCCAATTTAATTCAAACCGTTTGAAATTACATACATTGCGCTCACGTTGCAGCAATCGCCATCGTACTTGTTTAAACGCTCGCCGGGAGAGAATTTTTTATGAGAGCGCCGGAGATCTCGTTTATAGACCGCCTCCCTCTCCCCTCCGATTACCGTGACGTCCGCTGCTAGGACCCGCTGCGCTCTGCGGCGCTCTTAAAAATCGGTTCTGACCCTTATCCCCCGCGATAGGCACTGAAAAAGTGGTCTTCCGCCAATCTGGCATGGCGAAGTAGAGGGAAGACCCCGTGTTAAATTGCCCGTGCCGGTCTGGGAAATTGGGTCGGTGCACGAGAAAATCGACTGCAGATTGAGACAGAGAGACGCGGAGAGAGAAAGACAGAAAAGAGAAGAGAGTCTCCCAACATGGAGGATCGAGACGGGAGCTACCACCGATGCGAAATTGGAGCTGGAAATTGTGGCGCAAGAAGCGGAGGAGCGGGGGGGGGGGAAGACGAAGAAGAGAAGAGGATCAGTCGGAAGAGAAAGACAGAGAGAGAGAAAACAAGAGGGAAAGAGCCGAGAGAAACTTGAGAGTCGATCGAACGATGAGAGCGAGATGCCAGAGATCGCCGATTTTCGCGAGATCGTTCGAATTTTCGTCCATCAAACTGACTGCGACTCGATGGTTGGCTTCTCCCTACGGTCGTTACGCTCGGTGTTTAAAGTCGAAGAAATTGGCGCGGTTCGAAGACGAGCGATTTCGACGTAACGGCCAAGCAACGACGACGGGAAAGCATGCAGAAAGAGAGAGAGAGAGAGAGAGTTCTCACGCTCCGATTCCGACTTTATACGCCCGCCGTTAGCGAACCGCTTGCATCTATTCAATAACGACCTCGCGTAATTTGAGTTTTCGCCCAAGCGTGCACATTACGACTCTCCTCGTTGCTGCGCGAGCGCGGCAAGCGCGCGCTTCGATTCCCGCTTCTTCGTCCCGCTTCGGATTTTCCTCACGCTCCGGATCTTCCGCGCGATGCCAAGGCAGTTCTTCGTACGAGGAATAAATGCATAATAAATGCCGCGGTGTATGGAACCGAGCGAGATTAACTGTCTATTGCTGAGAAAGATACTGACGATCTCATTTCGAAATAGCATCTGCTCGCGCAATGATTATTTATTGAGAGGGAAAGAGACTGCGCTCGCGCGCTGCTTGCACAATTGCTTTCCGAATCTGGACTTTTTTTTTTTTTTTTACATCTTTTAATGTTCGCGAAGAAACGATGTAAAAAATAGTCGCGCGCGACGGTTGCGGGAAGAGGAAAATTCTTCACGTGTAACGGCAAAATTTGCCTCCCTCTCTTCTTCTTCTTCGTGTAGAGACAAACTGAATTGCAGCCAGAAGGCAGTTGGAAGACGGTCGACTTGGCAGGAGCGAGGCGCGCGCGCGCTTGTACGTGGAAACTTAAATTACGCAAATCGTTATTGAATAGACGTAACATAAATGTTCGAAGGCTGCATGTAAATTTCGAAGCGACACAGCCGCTGCCTGTCGTTTTCGCGAACATATAAAAAGTGAGGTAATAATTGAGAGATTCTCGATTACGCCTCACCGAATAAAACAACGAGGAATCCAATTTTTAATCACTCTCCGAGATATGATTCCATTACGTTTAAAATCAATATCCGTAATCCTCTTGTGAACAATTTAATGAACTCTTAATCTTCTTATTATTATTGCAAAATCATTGTGTTATCTCATTTTCTCCGCGTTATCTCAATTAGCTCACTTGATCTTGATAATTAACAAAAATAATATTAACGCGCGCACGTCACTTCGCAATATGTTTCGTGTTACAATTATTTTGCAATATTTTATGTGCGAATAAAATAATCGAGCCATTTAGTGCAAAAGCCATTTAGCGTTACATCATGTTTTTTTCATTCAAATTAAAATAAAAAATAAATATAATAAACATACATATAATAAATAATAAAAAAAAAAAACAATAACAAAACAAATAAAATTCAACTAGTTTTTAAAATTGCAAGACAAATTCCATTAAATTCTCTTGATAAAAATAACGCTTTAAAAACGCAACGTGAAAAACATAAATTGCTGCGAATCTACTCTCGTGTCGAGACTTCGTTCGAGACTCGTTTTGCCGCGGTGCTCGTCGAACAAGGAGCGGCGAAAAACGTAAAACCCCCGCCGCCGCCGGGAGATAAACAAGCGCGACGGATGCGCGACAAAAAGGAAATTTCTAGGCGGCTCCTTTCTGCCGGAAAAAAACCAAAAAAAAAACAAAAGAACGCGCTTCGCTTAAATCGCGACCGAAAAATCTTCTTAACCGAGTTCCGAAGAATCCGACAGAACTTGACGAGGATGTGCAACGAGTCGCGGCGAGACAGCCAGCCTGTTGCTTTTAACGCGCGTCTTTCTCCTTTTGCCGCGTCTTCGATCCGCTTCGTTTTCTCCGAAGACAAAGAGCCGCGAAGACAACGCCTGTAACCACCTCTCTTTCCGAAGAGCCAGGCTCGTTTCACGGAGTCGCGCGCGCTAACCGCGAAAATCAATATCCATTTTCATTCGAAACATCGCGGCCGCCGCTATATTCGCCGTAATCTTCCGGCCGACATCGTCGCTCGGCTGTTTCCACTTTCGAGGGACATATAGCGGTCGCCGAGAGTCGCTTCCTCCCCCACAGCGGCGCAGATATCCGGTGGTTATTCTTGGGGGCATCCGCCGGCATCCGAGGCGTCTTGCAATATTCAGATTACGGAATGCTCTCATCAATACATTTGCGATGGCTAATGTATCCGGTGTATTTGCTTTTTATGTCTTTTTTTTTTTTTTTTTTGTTTTAGCTGGATAACGAACAACGTCAGCGTTGGATAATAGATAACGCTTTTTTTGGCTTGTTATTCTCGTTAAAATTCTCGATCGCCGTAAGTAATTCGATTTCTTGTATTCCCGAAATATCGCGATTGTTTAGTTCGTTATTTAATTTGAAAAAAAAAAAAAAAAAAACAATACTTTCAGAAAGAAAACGAAACACGCACAAAATATGTTACATTATGAAAAAACGTTCTCTTTCCTTCCCACATAAGTAATCACATATAACGGATTTACTTTGTGATTTGTGTTGTATAATTTATTTACGCAAAGATTTTCCCATGTGTGTGTTCCTTCCCCGCGACCTTCCATAAAATGCGGGCTTATATGCGTACGAATAGCGACACAAACAAATATTTCCGAAACTCCGGGATATCGAGGACACATCGCGTTTGAGTGTGTCCAAGGGATATCCAAGGGTATCCATTGGACATCTGCGTTGTGCCCGGCCGCGGTCACCCGAAAATCGGCCCTTCGATCCGATAGTTCCCATTGGGGCTTCATACCTGGCGGTAGGCCGATACGGCCAGATCCATTCGATCCGGAATAGCCGGCATTCAGAGCCGACGGTCTGTCCGTTCGGGACTCAACGAAGCCCGACCGCATATCTGGTTCTACTACTTTGTCGCGCGCGGGTGCTGATCCGCGATCGGCGTTTTCGACACTGCGGATACAGAGACGTTGGTATTCCGTTGGCGAACGGAGCCACCAGTGTCCAAAATCGCTGCTCCCGCAGAAAAGCGCTGAGCGGACAAAAAGTCCGTTTTCATCGGGCGCCCAAAAGCCCCGAAGGCCGAACCGTCTAATTTCCGTAAAAAAAAAAAAAAAAAAAGCTCAGGTCGCTTGGGATTTTGGCCTCGCGCGTGGCGACGGCATCTCATTGTTGTCGCCGCGTGTCTGTGCGGCAGCGACGAGACACACAATCGATTCGCGAAGGTATACGTACAAATATATCAGCAAGTTTCAGGAATCTTTCGGACGTGCGCGGCGGGAAACGCCGCGGAAAAAGAGCGTTCACGTTTATTTTTCTATATAAAACTGCTTCCGCCGATACTGCACTCACGTGATAACGCTATTGTCCCCGAGTATCGTCGCGACGACGACTGCGGAAAACTTGCTTGTTCGGTTTCACCAGTTCAAATCCTCTCGCACGTGTATGTGCTGATTTGAAAGTAAAATTGATACGTAGGATTAAAAATTGAATTCTAAAATCCCTAAATAATTTCTAAATCTATTTAAAATCTCGAATTACACGCGATAAATATGTATAAACTAAATAATTTATTTGTATCGTATATTAAGATGCTATAAATCTCAAACAAAACATTTATCGCTTACTTATATCTTATGCTGTGAATAAAATATTTTACAATAATATCCTAATCGAATCGATGCGCCGAGTGTTCGTGTGATTTTATTTGTGAATTTTAAATTACACATACATCTTGCGAGTTTTTTCAGTATAATGTGCCATACGTGTCTCGTAACATACGTAACGACGACTGCTTTTTCTGGAAACATGGATTTTCGCGTATGTTCGCCTCCAACTTGGACGGTCAGGGAAAAGTGCCAGCGAAAGAAGCGAAAAGTAGAAAAATAAGTAGCGCAGCGTTGCTAAGCGTTGCCAAAAACTCTCAAGTTTCTCCGCTTTTGCACCCCTGCAGCAAAGTACGTTTATAAATAAGGCTACGAAAATTTTATGAGTTTAGAGTAGCGTTCGAGAGACGATACAATTTTTGTTTTGTTTTGTTTTTAGGTTTTAACGATACTTAATGTGTGTGTACGGTGAGGTTTTCAATTATTTGCTCTCAACATCGACACGCGCTAACACATACACACACGTGAAAACGTTTTTCAAGCGTGCACGATGGATTGACAAATGTTTGCGCGTGATCGTTTAACTTATTAAATATGTCCTTTAAAAAGTAGAATAAAAATTGAAATATAAAAAAATTATATGTGCGATTTTTAATACTTCAAAGAGAGAAACGTGTATACGTTCAATATTCGGCGCTAAAATTCAATTATTTATAGAATCTTGATTCCCTCCGGTAATTTCTTTATAAAATCGCACTTGATAATTTAAATGTTTACGAGTTGTGTTCATCCTGTTGCCTCGCTTTTATTTTCAATTTGCATTAAAAAAAGAAAAATTTTATTCTGAAACAAACGCCGTGATTGTCTCGTTTGTGTCATTAAATATTTCACTCCTTGTCAACGACGAGAATATATCTGTTAAATAGGACGCTTTTCTGAGAGCGCGTGTAATTTCATAACGTATTATTGCTGTGTGTGTGTGTGTTAATGTAACACAAAGTGAAAAAAAAAGAAAACAATTATGCGACGTAACGAATTTTATTTCCACTAAACCGCGAATGTGTTTGTGTTATTCTAGATTTTTGCACTTAGATTAAAATTTCGAACAATTTGTTATTATCATATTAATGTCAAAAAATGAAAGAATATCTGGATAATTTGCGAAATTCTGTAAAAGTATATTGATAGAATTCTTCGATTCTCAAATTTCTTTGTTCACATCGAGGGGTCGTGATTTTCTCGAAAATTTAGTTTTCGCCCTACCGTTCTCGTGGAAAATGCAATATCATAAAAAAAAAGAGAGAGGGAGAGAGAGAGGAACAAAGTGGAATGAAAACCCTCCGCTGGTAGAGTTCGTTATCGAATTGCTAACCGATCGACCGGTTAGAAGAACAAATACAAGCAATCCCGGAGGAACAAATAACGGCAGTTTTCTCTTCCTCGGTGTAGCGTGAGCTGAGTAAGTAAACGGCGAACTAGTGCGACTTGGTATCATCAGGATTTTTATCTGCGTTCTGTAATTTCTTTTCAGTGCTTTTCCTTTGCGATTATAAGCGCGGCGGAAACATCGCGTTTAAAGTGCGACCTACATTTCGATTGTACGACAACGTTTTATACACGTTATGTGTGTATGTAGCTCTCATATCATTTCGCGCGCGTGGTATCGATCACATGTCTCAAATATAAAACGATATCAAATGATATCCGAACCGTGCGCGAAAAGAGAAAAAGATACCGACGAGATCCGAACGACAATAATAATAACAATAATAATTGCTACTTTCGTCAAATTGTCCGTCACGAGATGTCAAATATTGAAACAAGTGCTGTTTGAACAACGACTAGCTAATTCGCTTAGAAACTTCCTCGCAAAACTGTGTTGAGCATTAACTCAATTTCGTTCTAGATGTGCTTCAGATATCATTCAACGTTTCGCATAAGTACATCATACGGCAATCAGCAAATTACATATTTCCCGTTGAGAACGTGCTCGTAACGTGCAACGGCGTCTCTTACAGCGGCGCGGCAAGAGGGTGGTGAATTTTATATTTTCTCGGGATCTGTTTTTCGGCAATATAATTATATACAACCGCGTCATTATGACACGTTCGCCTCGAGGTTTTCGTGATCAATTCCTCCGACGCGGTAATAATAATAACCGCAAATCAATACTCGAAACCGAACTCGCAAAGCCGAAAATGCGGTTTGCGCACAATTAATTCTGTCGTTATTAAGTCATCTTTTCCAGGTCGAACGCGAAACGAGCCAAAATCGACATCCGATCTTTTAATTTGAACCGAGTTTTTCCGCTAAACTGACCGCTGCGCGTACAAAAAAGCTCGCCAAAGCTATCCAATTACCTAGATAGACCTAGATAGAGGGTAATTAAAAATTCATTCACCGGCGGAGTTCTGTGCGGCGTGACGTGAAACAAAAGGCCGAACGTTAATAGACCACCTGCCGGTTGAAACGTGTTGGATTAATTACTTTTTTGACAGAATGGCAATTTTTTGCTTAAAACACTCTGTACGCACACTATATATATCTGATCTGTTTTGTAAATCCATAAAAAAAAAAAAGAAAAAAAAAACAATTGTTGCACTCATTATGCGTCACATTAGGCGGCTTATACGCGGGGGCAAAACAAATTTCTCGTTTGTTATCGCAACAAAAGCGCAATTATTCTCTGTTTTTGCTGTCGTTAACAACTGAAAAAAAAGCGGTATTTTGTAAACCTCTCTCTCCATCGCTGACACTCTGTTTTAGTTCGAAATGTATTGCGCAATCAAAACGAAAAAGCGCGTATTTCACTTCGCACAAACATGTGCTTTATCATTCGCGAGAGAAAGAAAACGAAGACTGTTATTTATTTATTAAAATGTAGAAAATAAGGAGGAAATTAAAAGAGAATGTATCAGCTACAGCAGCAACAACATAACGCGTTAAAATCTCTCGAGAATCGCGTTCGATAAGCAGCTGCTGAATTTTAAGCTTCAGGAGCGCGCTGATAAGAGAGAGCGCGCGGTCGTAAGATAGAAACTCGTAACTCCTGTATAAACTACGAGCCGGGCTTCTGTCTGGAAGAGAGAGAGAGAGAGAGAGAGAGGGGGGGGAGGCGAGCACTTGCCGGGGCGCAATCTAGCATCGTCAGAATATCTTATCCACGTCCGGCGATCTCTTCCGTTCGTTGCCACCTACGTCGGCGGACGCCGTCATACATCACCCCGTCTGGAACGCGCTATAGAGACACACGCTCTCATATACCTGTCACGAGGTTCGATTCTCTTTTTCTTTTTTCTTTCTTTTTTTTTTTTTTTTGCCCCTCGTTTTCTTCCTTTCCGTTTTTTTTCCTTCCTCCTCTCTCGCCTATATCTTCGATATATATGCGCAACGTTGGCGAAGAATTCTCTCTCTCTCTCTCTCTCTCTCTCTCTCTCTCTCGCCCATTATGTTCTTCCCGCTGCCTCTGATTTTCTCACCACGGCGTTCCTTTCATCCGCGATTCCGTCATCGCGCGCGCCTACTGCAATGCGACCTGGCCTTTCTCTTATTTACGGAGAAGAAAAGAATTCCGACGAGATAATGGCGCGCGATTGTTAGGCGTTTTCTCCCGATTAATCCGCGCGCGCATCTCTTCTTCTATTCGTATCTCGCGATATCTCCTCGTCGTCATCGTTGTCCTCGTCGCGACGAGGCGGACACGCGTGCGAAACGTCAGGGCGCGTTGTATCCGAGAATATATACACAACAAAACCGTTCCGTTGTTCTGGCAAATGAGAAACGCCATCGACGTAGACAGTGTCATCGGACCTTCCTTTCTTCTCGGAAGGAACAAAATCAGGACTTGCGAGACGTAATCCGTTTCGAGCGGAGAAGTTTACGACGACGGAGAAGTGTTAATTAATTAATTATGCCGCCGTCGCGCGTCGGCACTTTCGTTAACACTGAGCTGTGCGCGCGCGCGCGAGCGAGAGCTAAACGCGCTCTCGAACAACGCCGGAAAATGAGATTCGCCGGATCGTCAGATTCGCGCGCGCAATCGAGAATAGTTAAAGTCGACAGAGAACGTTTCGTCTTTCCTGTTTCAAACGCGCGGAATAATCAAAGCGGAGCGAATCCCCTTTGAAAAATGTACGAAATATATCGGAAGAAAAACCGGCGGTTGTTCGAGCCGCGGTGAGCAAACCGCGCGGATATAAAGATAAACGATGATAATGAAGCTTTTCCGTCGATACACGCACGGTTCTCTCGGTTAATGCGATGTGCCTCGCGCAATAAGTGATAAAGACGCGCCGAGCAAATTTAGGAGGAGAAATTTTCCCCCGTTGAGCAAAGTGGAATATTTGGATTTTTATTATTAAATATTACACTTCTTCTTGCCATGAAATGTATTTGATAAAAATTATTTCGCGGTCGAAGTTTATATTTCTGCAGACCGACGTTTAATTTATTTGAAAGTGTTGTAATATCGGAAAAATATATAAAACACCGCGAAAAAAATTGCCGAAAACTTTCGCGAAATTTGTCTCGCTCGATCACGTTACAACAAAACGCTCAAGAATATCGAAAATGCAATATGTTCGAATTACGACCAAAAAATTCGTAACATGTGCCTTAAAAACGATAAATGTGAAATATTAAAATTGCGATAGTCAGAAAAATTGATGATACTTTAGCAATTCTAACGTTCCCTCCGAGTAAGAATACTTTCTTTCTCATGCAAAAGATCGAGCGTGGTTTCCTACGATTCCCAACTCCGCGAAAAACGATCGCGAAGATATACAATGCCCGTGATGTTCCCGGCGGTCCTGTCGGATCGACGCTAGGCCGATCCGAGCCGAAAAATCCTATAGAGAGTTTCGTTTTGTCGAGTGTCTTATTCGCGCTTCCGGCGGGATGGCAAAAAGGACGCGCGCGCGAGGAAATCGATAATGGCGAAAATATCTGCCATAACCGCTCGCCATTAAAAGCCCCCAATGCGCTGGTCGGCGAGCGGCGTGTCTCACTAAATTCCCTCGAGCCATAATGCAGTCGTCACGTCCGGAGGATTAATACGCCCGCGGTGCATTTATTCAACGTGGCGTTTGTTGTTTCGTCCGCAGTCAAATGAACGGCGTCGGTGGCGAACGGCGACGGGTGGGGCGATCGGGATCGAAATTTACTGCCGGTCTAGTTTCCCGGGCGCCCTTCGAACACAAAACCGTTCCGCGGCAAGCGGGAGAAAGAGAGACGAGATCGATGCGGACGATCGGCGCTAGACGTCGCCGGTCCCGGGGATGTTCGGTCGGTCAGATGTCGGGGATGCAGGCGGCGTAGGCAGCGACGACGAACGCGTACAAACTGCAGGCGCGCGCCGTATGCATCGCTTGGCTCGTCGCGGGACGCATCAACGCGCACTATTGTCTTTCACAATATTTGCCCGCGCGAGCGAAGGGCTCTGGGGCAATAGACGTCGCATGATTACAGTAACCGGTGACTTGGACAGGACCGCCCTGTGTTTGCAGATCGTGAGGATATAATCGATTCGCGCCGAGGAAACTTCTCGGGGCTCGCGCTCTCGAAACACACACACACACACACACTCGGCACGTTCGAACGCTGCTAAAACATTTTGGAGAGCTGATGGACAAATACTACAAGAGTGGTCGTCTAATCGTCGTCGGTTAGGATACGTTTGAGGAAAAACACGTGGAGAATATAAAAGAGGAATATCAGATAAGATAGAAGGAGGTCAATATAACTCTAATGTAATAAGTTGGCTCTCTGTTTTCCTTCGCGGGAAGAAACATACGATTCATGAATATTTGATGGTTCGTATAATTTGCGGTCGTACTGCCGAAATAGTCAAAATGTACGATCGAAAGCGTAGTTTTGTGACGGATATTACAGAATATACAGAAACTCGTATCATAGAACGGTACGTGGTACGCACATAGGTCATACTTGTAAAAAAAAAAAAAAAACCAAAAAAGACCAAAAAAACAATACGAGAGAAATGTGTAAGGTATCCGCCGGATATATTCGCTCTGCCGGATGCACACGTTCGCGGTGTGCAAATCGTCGAGCGGTATGGGTGTGCAAAATCGCCGACGCGTTTTCCTTTCCAAACGCGTGGCTTCAATTTTTCCGACGCGATCCCCCGGCCGGTCGTGCGCGCTTTGATCTTTTATAGAACAACGCAATTTATACGGCTTCGCTTTTTACCGAAGTTTGCCTGTTATACATCCGCGCAAACGTTTTCCCGCGATGGGACCCGCTCGTTTCCACTTCGCGGTTCTCAGCTCTCTGTAATTGCGTCACGTAAAACTACGAAGAAGAAACTTTTGCAAATGGAGTCATTCGTTATCGACCGCGACGGCGGCGGTCTCTCTTTCTATCTATCTATCTCTCTCTTTCTCTTCTCGGAATAGTCAGCAAAGCGCTACGCGACTTTTACTCGCTAGTGCGAATTCATTAAAAGCGATGATCTAACCATCCATTCCACTCCTTCTTCCCCCGCGAGAACGCGAAACGGAACGTTTAAAAATCCAATCTAGGACACACAATTCTCTCTCTCTCTCTCTCTCTCTCTCTGTGTGTGTGTGTGTCTTTCTCTCTCACTCTCTCGTTCTCTTCTTTCAAAAGAACGCGGAGACGTCAGGCAAGAGTTTTTTTCCGCGACAATTCTATATTTTGCGCGCACATCACACGAATGTTTAAAGATGAAGCGCCATGAAATATACATGTTTGCCTCATTGCGGATCAAACATAAAGAGCACGCATTTTTCTTTGTCTCACGACGCCGTAACGCAAGCGGCATCCCGCTATTTCGGTAGCCAACGCGAGCGTTCCGATCGCGTCGAAATTGCACACGATGCATGCGTGCCTCCGAGGCGCGAAGTCGTCTTTCGCGTGTACGTATATATTATTATACGTACGGTGTGCATTCGTGTGCGCGAGGCGCAATCGATACCACTCGTTATTTTGAGAGTCGTCGCAACTCTCCCCGGAGCGCACCGCTTGCGAATATATATCCCGGGGTTTTAGACTTCCCGCTGGTGAATTCGTGACATTTATTTTGCGACCCCCGCCGCCGCCGCCGCCGCCGCCGCCGAGGAGAATAATTAAAATGTGCGCGGCGAAACCGCGCTTTCTCCGCGCGCTGACGATCGGCCCCCGGCTTAATATCGCTCGGGTTCGTCACGTAGTTGCCAAGTAAGAAAAACGAGAAAAGCGGCCGAGGAAACCTGGCTGAGAATACGAATTTTCAGCGGGAGGAAGGGCGAGCGTGCGGCGGGCGGGCGGGCGGGCGAGCGAACGAGCGAACGTTCGCGCGCGCGTCTGCCTCGGTAAAGTGATAAAATTTAATTATTCATAACGGTATCGTCCATTCGGCGAGCATGACAGGAACTCTGATGACAAAGGATATAATAGTTAATTGATGTCTCCGTAGCGGTTGAAATATGAAATCCGTCCTCTCTTCCACTCTCTTGTATTAGAGAAAATATGCGTACATACACACTAGGCTCCCGATAATGCCCCCGCTCACATGAAGTTGCATCAATATAATGCCCGAATAATGCCTTAACAATGAAGATGCAATTTCACGTGAGCACGCATTAATGGCATTACCACGAGTGTACGAGTGTTGGCATGTGCTGGCATGTGTGTGTGTTTGACAAATATTTCTTCATCCGTAAAATTATGTAATTTAATTAATTGTGGAGAGTAACGGCAAATATATATCTGTATACATATATATATATATATGTATATACACACACGCTCATTTTCTTTAGCGACGTCCACTTCTATCCTGATTAGGAAATCGATTGACTCAAAAACTTTTCTCGTAAATAACCGTTTTCCCATCCCCTCTCTCGTCTCTCTCGTCTCCCTCCGGTAAATAGCGAAATTTTCGGCTAATTGAAGTTCTCATTTCTCATTAATTATAATGCAGATTGATGGATGGCCCCCGTTTTCTCGGTCGTGCGGAATTAACACGAGTAATAAATTGATAAGTACGAAGAAACACGTGCCCGCGCACAATCCATTAATGCATAAATTATTCGCCATGATCTGCATATATGTATATATGTATATATATATATATATATATATATATGCATATGTATATACATGTAAACGTGTCCGCGCGTTTCTGGAATATCGTCGGGAAAATTTTCCCGCTTCATCGTCAGTTATTCCTTCACAGCTGTGCGTGCACATCACACACGAATCCCGTTAACGAGCAATTACCGTGAGCCCCCGTCCTTTAAGTCGGTTAGAACAATCTAAAATATTCAAACGCGCGCGTTTGCCGTCGCTTTTGCTAGTTCGTTCGAAATTGCGCGAGCAAAGTATGTTCACCCCGAGATGTTCGCCACACTCTGTGCGCCGCGCACAGAGATTTGCGCGCGCGCGCGCACACATACACAAGAGTCAAAATTTCAAAGCTGCTTCAACAACCCTGCAGATTTTCCGAACATTATTTAATCGGAGCGCGAAATGTTAGTGTCGACCTTCGATTAGACCCGTTTCACTTAACCTCGCTCGAACTTTGACATTGTCATAAATGTGAGCTCGCAAAGCTTTTCTTTAAATTATATACTTCCGAAGTAAAAAAAATTTCGCGCCAAAACGTCACGAGCACATTCGCGAAACCACCGATAAGAAACGTTGTTGTTTTCGCTGCTCCAAACCGCTGAAATTTGCGGATTAAATTTTTTCGCAACTTTTGCGCGCTCAAATATTTATATATTGACCAAAGATACATATAGATTTTCCTCTTGTTATTAATTTTTGAATAAATATCTGTTTCACGCGCGAGTAAACTTCGATAAAAAGAATTATTGATATTGCCTGTATAAAAAAAAAAAAAAAGTAAATGACACACGGAAGCCGCGATAACTCACACAAATCGGAGGACGACCGGTCGGAATGTCTGGATTTCGCGCGAATTCTCTTAAACGGCGCGTTTACACGGTTGAGCCTCTCTGGCGAGAGAAATACGACGAAAGAAGGACAAAGTCTGAAAACGGCACACACTGCAGTAGCAACGCCGTTGATTTCGCCGTTGCACTTAATCGGCGCATCTCTCACGGTCGCGTCGCCGTTAATCCGCGACCGTGTGCAAGGCGGCGGCGCGCAACGACGAGACAACTCGTGCCGAAAGCACGAAATAACGCTGCGAAATGCCGTTGTTGGATTACAATTGTTCCGTTTTAAGGTTCCCTCTCTCGTCTGTGTTTGCACGAGACGGCGCGCACATACACGTGTGCGCCGAGCCGCGCGCGCGCCGTCAGTTTACGACTGGTTTCCAAAGGAACAAAGGCAACCGTTGTTTCGGGGAATGTAATTATTCGATCCATTTTGTGTGTAACGTCGAATCCGCACGTCCGCGATTAAAGAGAACCTTTACGTTGCGAGTTAATCGACCGAATCAATTTATTTTGCGTTTTTCCTTTTTTTTTTTTTTTTTATTTTTTATTTTTACAGCCAACGCGCGTCGCTGATTTGGTTTTTGTTACGTTTCTCTGAGCGGGCAAAATCGTTTCGGAACAGCGATTCGCTTGAATATTCCATCAAATTTCGATACGAGCGATGTAACGCTCGAAGCGAAGAATATACGCGCGGTTTGAATAACTCCGCGCCGTGGCTGTAATTACAGCTGTGTGTGTGTGCGTGTGTGTTGCGCACTACATCGTATATATATATATATATATATATATATATGTGCGATCACAAGCCTTTGAATCTCTTAATCCTAAAAGACGCAAAATGTAGCTTTTAACATCCAAACATATGTGTACAGTGTATAATACATATATACATGTATATTATATACATACGTGAGAAACTCGAAATTTAATTCCCCTACCGGGGAAATATAAATCTCCAATATATTGGCGACCGTAGCAAAGCCAGACATATTGTTGGAACAGTTGTATAGATACTATAGATTGCGCATTGATTAGGAAACGCGTGGATATCCAATTTTCCGACACAGATATCCTCGACTCGATCCTAATTGCGAAACGATGAGTTGGGAATATTATCAACCGTAACAACGTACGTGCAATGTTTTCCAACAATGTTTCGCGTGAGTAATTTTTTTATTATTATTATTTTTTTTTATTTTTATGTATTCAAACTTTTCTTGATTCGCTTGTGCGTATGTGTGTGTGTGTGAATATCCGAGAGCTCGGGGTGGGTTTTAAATTATAATCAAATCGCCGGTCGTGGAATAAAATCGTTCATAAAGTATCGTTTACTTTCAATCCCGGCTATCGCATGTTCGCAAACTGAAAATCCTTTTTTGCCATTATATTCCCCGCGTTCTTTTGTGTATGTGTTATTAGAATTGATAAAAAGCACGCGAAACAGCAAAATTCGCCACTCTGCTCCCTTTGAAGATACCCCTCCATTGTTCACGACTGCTCATGCGCGTTGCGTTAATCCGCGGCTCTTTGCCGTTTAGACGCGATCTCCTTTACAAAAAAAAAAAAAAAAAAAAAAAAAAAAAAAACAAAAAGAAGAAAACGTCTAGGTCCTATCGTGATAAAAGCGAACTGCGAGAGACTCGGAGAGATTTCCTGCGCTTTTATCTTCGAAATATGAGATTACACGTGCACGTAAGTATATACTTTCGAGAAAATACAAATTACTACGCTCTCACATCTTATTAACACAGAGATAGAGGGAAAGAGATCTCTATTCATTTTATACTCGTTGTATTATATCCACGTTCTGCGAAAATTGTGATTTTGTGAAAAATTAAAAAATTTTGTGTTATCTCAACGGTGAACAAAAAATTAAGAGCTCGAGCGAGTAGAAACGAAACTTTCATCGTTCTCCGATGTATTCTTCATCGCGGACTATCAGTCATTCGACCGTCGACATTCGGATAAAAGAAGTTACACTCGTGATACGCAGATAAACTGTCTGTCCTCCCTTCTGCTCGCACGCGTCACACGAGCAACCGCCGTCTAATCGACCGTCTTCCCTTTGACATTCGGAAAAACGCGCGCGAAACGATAAAGATCGACGGCTGATCCGTCGCGCGGTCTCTCGAGAATGCGATAAACGTCACTGACGAAATCGTCCTTGTCGTTTTTTCGTCGTCGTCGTCGTCTCACATATAATCTAATTTCTTCTTATTTTACATTCGCACCGGCGTTTCCTCGCGCTTACTTCCCCCGTCCGGGCAAACAATAATTTATCACGTCGTAAATTCTTCACGAGGATTTTCTCACATGGCGAGGGAGCGAGAGCCGGACGCACTTGAAAGAGAGAGAAAGAGAAGAGGGAGATATCATGAGAAGGAGAGACCGCGAGAGATCAGAAATCGGAGAGACGAGGGAAAAACCGAAGAAGAAGCCGAAGAGACACGGGAATAGACACACGCAGAGAGGATAAAGGGAGAAATCGTCGAGAGGGTGAGTCGCTGCCACCGCCGCCGCCGCTGCCGTCGTCGTCGTCGTCGTCGTCGTCGTCACCGTTAATATTCCGGGGATGGCCGTGGGACAGGACGCAGCTGCGCGCATGACGGATACGCCCCTGGCACAAAGGCGACATTTAGGTCGCCCGCCAGCTTTTACCGGGGCCACGTTGTGCACGCGAACGGCGCCGACGATGATGACGGAGGCTCTGTTGCTGTTGTTGCTACCGGCGGCGCATCACCCCCCGATGCATTGTTCACCCTTTTCCCTTCTGGTCGCCACCGACCGAGTGTCTACCGCGATTCCGCCACTCCGCACTGCTATGATCCTTCTCCCTCTTCCTCCTCTCCCGCCGCCCATCCCGCCACCGTGTAATAAGGACACACTCTGTATGATAATGCACTGACTGCCGTCGAAATACAGCGACTGTCGACACCGGGAGACGACCCTATAGGTGTGTTTCCTGAAGGCAGCAGTCGACGGCAACTTTTGCCGCGGCGCGATTTCACCCTTTGTAATTTTATCATCTGTTGTTGTTGTTTGCGTCTCCGCGAAGAAACGTCCAATAACTGGATGCGGCTTCTTCTTTCATATTATTTTATTGGAATCTCCCATCACACGAATCTCTTCGCTGTAGATATTTGCTGAGATATTTGTATTTTAGCGAAAGGTTTGCTGTACGCGATTCTTCTGTTTCAAGAATTCTTTTCCATACGAAACCTTCCGGTCGAATCTGTGATACTTGTGTGATTTGTAGAAAAATACACAACGTTTATAAGTAAACTTATAAATAATTCGAGAGAATAAATCGAGAATAAATTTTTCTCCTCATCCACGCGAGATACTGTTTAAAAAACGTGCGGTATGAAACACATACCGCACGACGATCAATTATTACTTGTAGTACGAGACGCGAGGGATTATTATCTGCCGATCGCGCGTGCAGCAGCAAGGAAAAGATGACAAACTATGCAAAACTGAATTGCGATTCCTCGCGTGTGTGTGTGTTCGGTCACCTGCTCGAAGGAAAAGCCCCGTGAAACATGGAGTTTCCGGAGCGGCCGTTCCCCGAGGAAATTAGTGGCGGCGCCGCCGAAAAACATCCCGGCAAAACGCGGTGTCGCGTCTAACGATGAGCTGCGATGCGGCAGCGAGCCCTTCGGATTTATCGCAAATTCGCCGCGTGAATTCAAACGGAATTCGAAATAAGAAGCACGTGCGCAACACACACACACACACACACACACACACACAGTGTGCGACGCCGTTTTCTATTGCGATAAAACATTGCTTTCAAAAATTAGCGAGCAGTTTAGCGAAATTACGGAAATAAACATATCTTTCAATTTTAATATTCAGAGAGAGAGAGAGAGAGAGAGAGAGAAGCTTTTTAGATAAAAATTCTAGAGAAAATACATATTTGACTTTGTACAATTAAAATTTTAATTCGCGATTACGAGATTAAAAAAAAAAAAAGGAGAAAAAATGTTACCTCGGAATGGAGAGAGTTTTCTGCTAAAAAATTCGACAAAGCGAAGAATTTTTAGCCTAATGGCCTTTTTTAATGTACGCGCAATCTATATAGGTATATACGGCAATTAATGAAACAGAATTGATTTATTAATATAGATCATTACGCCCGTTCCTTAATGGAGGTCAAACCGACCGCGCTAATTATCCGACGGAGTTCATTAACCGAGTGAGCGATTTAAATTTTCTCTCTCACTCTCATTCTCTCTCTCTCTCTCTCTCTCTCTCTCTCTCTTATTTTGAAAACTTATCCGTTCTTATGTGTCTTTTTTTTTTGCACGCGCGCGAGAAAAATCGGAAGAGAAGATGAAAAGTAAACACACGCGTGAAATGTATATGAAGTACCTCATTTATTCTAGAGTTAAGCCCAGCGCTCGATATTAAAAATTCACCACAATCCGGGCTCTCATAGTCAGGGCGCCGCGTCGCGCACCATCGTGTTCCTTCTTGTCACACGGTCACCTTCGTCCCCGTGGAGTGAACTCGGGCGACGGTTAAGTGACAATAATTTGACAGCTGCGAGCACATACCGAAATACGAGCGAGCTTATAACGGACGAAAGTTATCGCCGACCCGGCGCCAATTTTGATCCTGACAGGACATCGCGCGTTGCTGCACACTGCGCATCGCTGTTGTATTTCCGGATATATCTCTATGTAAGTGCGCGCGCGCATATATTGTGTGTGTATATGTGTTTTACCGCGTGATGTACAGGATGTTCTAAAATTATCTTTCGCGCGCGTAGAAAACCACAAATACCGAAACGTCGAAAAATGTATGACAAATGCGTGCGGTGTTTGATTTAAATAAAAAAAAAACAAAAAAAAATCGCTAATAAGTTTCAGCTACTTTGTCGAGATGCGAGCGAAATTCTCGCTGCGGCGGGATTTCAATCAACAAGATATAATTAGCGTCCGAACAAACGCGTAAAGAGAATAAAATGTAAAAAATTTTTGCTGACGAAAAATGGAAGTTTCATGAAGGAAATGGAGGACCGGTTTCGAGTTACATCCGTCATCCGGAGAGAGAAACGTCCCCGGGATACGTAATCCCGGGACACCCCGTGTATGTAAACCTGACGTGTACAGCGGAGAATAACGACTGTCCTTCTGCTATCTATGCCAGTAGTAACTGTTCCGTCGTGCGGAACGAGGTTCCGCCGGGACGTGCGAGTTTGTCCCAGAGAGAAAGAAAGAGAGAGAGAGAGAGAAACAGAGAGAGAGAGAGAAAGGGAGAGAGAGAGAGCTTGGAGTAACGTTTCTTCGGAACGTAGCACGGCGGTATAGCTGCGGCGGGCGCCAGCAGGATATCGGCAATTTCTATCTGAATTGCGGCCGGCATTAAAGTCGGGTTTATTCCGGGGAAAATTCTGTCGCGATGGAGAAATATGGCCGGCCGGTCGACCGCCACCGCGGCTTCGGTTTTAATGCTCCCGGACGAACGGCCTGTTTGTTCCTTCTCTCTCTCCCTCTCTCTCTCTCTCTCTCTCGTTTTTTCGTAACCAGTCGGCGACGTTAACAATATTTGCGCGACCTTTGGCACGGCCGGCGTGGGTGTAATTTGCGGGTGTTTGCGGGTCCGTGCGAGCGCTCGTTCGAGGTAACGGTGCGCGGCTCCGGAATTTTCGAACAGCCGGCCGTCCGTTCGCGCGCGTTGTAATTATTCTGCCGGTTTGCTTTGCGCGCGTATGGTGTTGCAACACAGCGACGGTAAAGAGCACACCCTCGTTAGTTTATTTGACCGGTTCGGTCTACGCCGATGATGAGAATTCGACGACACGGCTGCGGAATGTCCGCGCGGCTTGTTCGCTTTGCAGCCGAAAGCGATGATGCTGACAAAACGCTAATTAACGCACACGACACGCCGTTCATTTTTGTTTGTCAATATGTTTTTCTCTTTCAAAGGTTTTCTCTGAAATTTACAAAAAAACATTAAAGAATTTTCGCAATTGCATAAAACTAGTGTAACGCGTATGTACAAAAATAGAAAAAAATTCGTGTAATGTTATAGGTTCGTATGCATATATATAAATTTTTCCCAAGAAACTGTGCTGTACAATATATATAGAACACACTTCAATACAAACTTTATAAAACAGTTCTCTTTTTGTAGAATCACCGATGCGAAAATATATGATTTGCAAATCATCTCATTTCAAGACCGCGCACTTGTGCAGTAATTTTTTTTTTTTTTTTTTTTTTTTTTTTTTAATTTTTTTTTGTATCAGTTGTATTCCGGCGCGCCGCGCACGCCGTCAACAAGGGGGGAACATTCCTGGCGAAACAGAGCGAAAGGGAGATAGCGGCGGTGAGGTAGGCGGAGGTTTTAATTCGCTCCAGATTAGTTCTACAATTTATTTGGAGCACGTATTTGGCCGCGCGCGCACCAGGCGCGCAGCTCCGCGTCATCTGCCGCCAACAGCTTGTCATTACAGGTGTAACGGCGCGGTGTTGACCTTAGTAATAGCACTTCCGTCTCGAACGTGCGGGACCTTGTAACAAGCGCTTCTTCAAAACGCAGCATTAACGACGTGGTTGTATGGAGAGCGCTAATAAAATTCATAATTAAAAAAGTTTCGGAAGAGAAACTCCCCTTGACGAGATCTGTCGTCGGAGATGAGAGCACAAAAAGCAGGAAGTAATTAAAGATCTCACTCGGTGAGTTAAATATGGAAGAAAACAGAGAGCAAAGAACCAAGAAACTTCGTATTGCCGATGAGAAGAGGAACAATTTGATAATACGATATCGCGCACGTGGGACTGATAACACGCTTGTGCGCGCGGAGATATATCGGCGAGAGCAGCTACCACCTCGTGAAAAAATAATGAACGCACTGTGATTCCCGTTTCCGGCACTCGGGATTCCTCTCTTCAGTGCCTTCTCGTTTCGCGCGCGCGGGAAAAATGCAAAAGATCACCGCGGCGATAAACCACGTTCAAACGAACGCATTAATTTCGTCGTCGCGCGGAAAAAAAGAAACATCTTCGACGACAATTTGAAAAGACGTTTCTATGTCTAGAAGCCGGAGAATTTGAGAGAATCTCCTTTTTTTCTCCTTTTCGCGATAATAGAATTTACGTAAATATTCAAAATGTAAAGAATTAAATCAAGTGTGCGGCGATATCAATTCCTCGATTGTAACGTCCCGACGAGGGAAGAAAAAACAGACGGACCTTGAAACTAATAAAGCTTGTACTTCAGACTCCCAATTGTTAGGAAACTTCTCTCACCCTAATATAACTTTCTCTTAGGAAAAGTCAGTTCTGGGGAGAAAATTGTCGTTGAGAAAAATATGAGCTTCGAATAAACCAAGGTATATACATCAACGTTATTAAGTCGTTGATGAAAAAGTGATATAGTACTGCGATCGTCGCTAGAGTAACAAGAAGCAATTCTTTTTTTATGTTATGTACATACACACACACTTACATCTTCTTGAGTGATTACCTCAAATGTTCGAGGAATCCTAAAAGCTGATTGATGTTACAAACGGCGTAGGAAAAAATCGACATTCGCCGCGAATAAACAGACACAGCCCCGCGGATATGCAACAAATAATGCGAGCGCGTGAGAGTGGAAAGAAATATTTATGTCGGCGCGCGTTTTTAGCGACCGTTGCGTATCGGAAAACGTCCGCAAGGTAGAAAAAGTATCGCGGATAATAGCGTGGCCGCGGTGTGTATCAGCGCGCGCGATAAGTTATTGCTGAATCAGTGTCGCCGCGCGCCGCGGGCGGGATCAATCCCGGTCGCACAGATAGGGCCGAAAATATCGACGTAGCATCTATCGATGACGAGTTACGAGATGTGGCGTAAAACTAGGAAAAAAAAACCTAAAATACACTCACGATGAAGCGAGAGAGAGAGAGAGAGAGAGAAAACGCAGCAACCGAAATAGGAATGCGGGTGTTTTGATGGAAAAGCGTCGGCGGAAGGAGTCGTTCGCGCGGCTCGCGAAACTGAGAAATCATTTCCCGGGGCGTGACTTTTACGGAGATTATTTTCGATGTGTTCCGCGCTTATATCTATTTCACGCGTTTTTTTTTTTTTTTTTTTTTTTTTTCAATTTACGCGCCGGAAAAAAAATTGGAAAAGTATTGTTAACCTATGAAAGATTGAAGAGCGTTTCTGTTTTCAAAGGGATGACCGTTAAAATTTTCATTATATTTGTCACCAGAATCTCGCGCGGAAACGCTTCATAAAATGTTACATATCGGATTGATATTAGGTGTCGATAGTAGATGAAAATAGATTCAGATAATGTAAAAAAAAACAGGGGTTATAGGAAATTTTTTAAATGCATACATATCGCGTGTCGACATGAATGTACATCTGGTTGGGAACGGTTAGAGTTCGCGACGGCACAAATGAACTGATTAAAGATTCTATTCTCGCGAGAAAAAGTCAATGATCTCCGACACGTAAAAATATTGCAGGCGCACGAGAATCGTCTTGATTAATCCTTCAAGTAGGATAAGAAATGAGAACTTTATTCCCGACGTGAATTAATCAGATTAAAGACGCAAAATTTACGAAAGTAAGAAACCGAAAGTTTTTATCAGACACAATTGGATCTGGACGCTTGTAACGAGTTTGAATTTTGCGCGAGATGAAAAAATTCGCGCACGAATAATGCGAAATATAATTTGCGAGAAGCGATCGTTATTTATTTTTTTAATGTCGCGGGAATTCAAAACGGGGTTAGCGTGTGTGTCGCGCGAGTGTATCGAAATATCGGTTAAAGTGTTGTACCTAACACTGCGGTATGCGGCTGCCGAAAAATAAAATGAAGCAGTGTCCCAATATTTGAATTCGCATAGAAACACGACCGATATTTTTCATATCGCACGTACGACGCGGGAAAACAAACGTTTTTTTTGCAAATTTCGATGAACAATTTGCGATATCACGTAGCAGCAAAAGAAATACACCAGTTACACCTGAAATTGCATAATCTCGATTATATGTGTCGGAATGTCTGTAAATATGTATAAAGAGTGAGATTTAATTTCCAGAATATTTTGAAAATCTATTTTGCAACAGAGAGAAGAGAAGAGAAGAGAAGAGAAGAGGAAGAGAGTGAGAAAGAAAGTGAAACGCGATTGTAGTAAAAAAAAAAGCAATTGCAATGTGTTTTGACATTGATATGAAATCATTATATATATATAATGATTTCATATATATATATATATATATAATGTACACATGCATACATATACATGTGCACAAGAACGATATAATCTTGTTCGACACAGCAAATATTGTTATTGAAGAGATTGTATTTTCCAATAATTCGTAATAAACGCTGTGCGCCAAAGAGCGAAAGTTGTTTCGTTAACAATATAACATATCAAATAGTACAACATAATACACGTATATATTGCGAGATGATAGTTTTTTTAAAAATAAAACTAAGGTCAATGTTCCAATGCGCAACCGGATATTTATTTAGAAAAAAAAACAATTGGATATCATGTGAAAGAAGATTTTATAAATAAATGAAATAAAAGAGAGAAATAGAGTAAATATAAATATTTGTTGTTTTTATATTTAGAAATACTTGGAAATAATTGTTTTTTTTAATAACAATCTGGACACACACATTATATATAAAATTTATATCAAGAGGCGCGGCAGTGTTTCGCGCCAAGTTCACGCGCAATGAAATAACTGCGTTAAAAATTTAACGTAAATCGTGTCGATATAAAATATTTTTGTTGCAATAGTACGTAGTACTACTATACTAAGTAGCGTTTTGATCAGGAATAAGATTTGTCTATGCAAACACCATAATATCGCACATCGATATATATATCGCATATCGGTATATATCGCATATCGATATATCGATCTTTTTTTTGTTTCTAATTGCCGATTCCAGCAAAGTGTTAAAACACAATTTTCTTGTATAAACAATTTTTCGTTTAAAAATTAAACGGTTTGTTTAACACTATATTTAATTAAAACTATATTTAATTTTTTGCTTAATTTTGAGCATTAGCTTGTTGAGAGATTATCGAGATTATCTAGATTATCGAGCGTTTCATTGAAACTGCAAATATGCTCATTACGCGGAAGAAGAATTTTTGCATTTATTTTTCTCACATTTACTTTGCAACTGCGTAAATTGTTACGGCTTTGAAATATAAATTAATTGACAGTGCAAGTGTTTGATTTGTCTCGTGAATCTCATGGATTTGTCCTTCATTTATATTAAAACCATATAATAAATACTCATATGTTACACCAAATAAGAACTATACAAAGCTATAATATTCATAATATATGTATTCGGTTTAGAACTTTTGACGATCTTATATAAAGATGTTTATATAAAGATACGTATATATTCCTTGTAAAAAAAAAATAAAAAAAACCAGAATAACAAATGCACATTGTTCTCCTGTTCTTGTGCAATAATGCATCCATCTTAAAAGTCTACGCGTTCTGACGGGCGAAGAAATTGGATTCCCTTACAAACAGATCGGTCGAATCAGAAAAATCGTGAAATCGTAACTCGTTCGCGTAAATATATCCGTCGAAACGTCATCTACATCGCCATTTCCCGAGCGAAATTAAAAATCGTGTGTATTTAAAAAACTGATCACTCGAACAATCAAAGGTAACCTCTTCGGTGATTCTCTTTATATATTGTATATATATATATATATACATCTATCTATCTATATACTCTACTTTCTTCTCTCACCGGACAAAGCACGAGACATGCGCGCGCGCGTTTAATCAACGTTTCCGCGATTTCTCCTGAACAAATCAATTCCATTTAATACACCTGTCATGCATTTTCCTCACACACACACAAACACACACACACATACACGCACACACTCATCCGTATCTGTAAGCAACGTCATTAAATCGGTAGATTAGTAGCAAGAGCAGTTTGAATTTTGTTTCGCGCTCCATTCGTTATGCCGCCGAGGTAATTCGAGCGATCCGCGCGAAATTGGGATTCGCGCTAATCGTAATAATTTTCCGGTTCCCAAACGCCTCGTGAAAAACATCGCCCGAACACGCACACACGGCGCGAAAATTGCGGCTTCGTATTAAACGAAGAGAGCTCGGTGTCGGACGTCGGTTGACTGTCAACTGTACACACGTACCGCGTAAATCGCTACCGTCTGAATCGGCGTCCGAGCACGAGCGAGTAGACCGTAACTTCATTCGATCAACTTTGCCACGGCAAGGAACTAAAGCCGGGTATTTGTCCGTCGCACCAATGTACGTTTTTCGTCGTTAAAAAAGCTTCGACTTGATTCGCTCTCGGTCAAGTTTATTTCGCATTTCATTTAACAAACGTCGTTTTTCGCGCCGAAACTACTACTACCGCGTGCGATAATATTCACACGGCGAATTGTTTCATTAAATTTACGCACTTCTGAAGACTATTATGCAAATAAGTGTTTACGCTATAAAAAGAAAATTCAATAAACGTTAATGAAAATTTAACGTTTTCTCCTTCCTACGTATAGTCTCTGTTGCGAAACGTTTCGCGCGTGAATTTATTTTAAATAAAAAGTCAACACTTTTGCGCAATATCGCGAATACGATAATTTTCATCATGTTTAGCGCTCGCCGTTCTTAGAAATCGTTACGATAATACGAAGTTCGTAGTTTAACACAAGCTAATGCAGAATACAGTTTGTGCGAATAGAAAAAATTGCGAATAAAAATAAAATCTCAATAAAACTTTGATAACGCAGAAATATTATTTAGATTCATCTCGATTTAAAGAGCGTAGTATATTAACTGCGTACTTTAAAAAAAACTCAAGTTTCGTATTACACTCTAAGAAAGAAGAATATTGTCCTTTCTCGGTCTTCGGGAGACTCATCGAGAGATTCATAATTACTCGTTTGCAATGACTCTTTGAAATGACTTTTATTTAAAGATTTTTGTTTCTCAGCAAAACTGCGAGCGGCGCAGAATGCTGGAAAAATAAGCACGTGCTATTTTTCAGCCCTATTTTTTAACACACTTCTCTGTCTGTCGCGCTGGAATTTATGTTCTCCGAGTCACGGAGGTTCTATAAAGTATCTGCCACGTACGTTTTACTTTACGTTTTATGTGATTTTCTTCTAACGAACAAGTGTGCGTTCCCCGCGCGGAAGTTGCAGAACGCGCGCGCGTCGCCTTAATTATTTACTGTGTTGGATGTCGCGCGCGCGGCATCCTTTTTATTATGACGCTGACATCTTACACGTCCCTAAACTTCGTGAAAAGCCCGCTCGTCGTCGCCCCTTTCCCCTTTCGCTACCATTGAATCTCAACGATGTATGCAACAGGCAAACTTCGTTTCAAGTAATGCGCTTTATAACTTAATTAAAATCGACGACCCGCGTGTTTTCCTTCTATCGTCAACGCTTTATATTGTCGCGTCGTAAAGAATGTTGCCCCGCGTGTTAATTCGAAAAAATATATCAGACATGTATAGAGTTGTGTAATTTCTAATTGTTGAAAAAAAAAGAGAAACTCATCATATATTCAATATACGACACACACGAACGTTTGCCGCACGTGAAACGATATTAATCACCGCAGCCGGTGCTCGTGATGTAGATACGAAATGTCCGGCGGATTCGCAACTAATCCGACATCATAACTTCTCTGCGGTGAGACTACTTCTTATTTACTCAATAGGTTGACCGAACGCGCGACATGCGCCGTTCCTCAAAGGCCGTGGGACATAATTGAGGTAATTTCCAGTGCTATTTCCGAGAGACAGCCACCGCCGCTTGAGAGAGCCGCAGAATTAGATTAGCAGATTAGTGAACTGCGGCCTGATATACGACCTAAGCCGCTTCTCTCGTTTTGCTTTTACGTTCTAATTCCATCCCCGTGACCCCGTTCGAAATTGTAATTGTAATAATTTCCCGCCGTCGTGTATTACCCGCCGGTATTACACCCTCCCCGAGAACACGTTCGAACTGTCCGGGGCTTTCGTACGAGCGCGTGTGCGCGCGCGTTACGTAGCTATCTGGTGATTTGCCTACGTACCCGAGCTGCCCTCGTAAATGCCTCAAGGATATACGGAGATTGCGAGAGCGTTACGACCTGCCGGTAACACCCTTTCCCATACCCCCACGTGGGGAGAAAAATTTAGATGCCGCGGATATCGCGGCGGGCTCGCGTAAATAAATAGCGTGAAATTCTCAGCGCGAAAAGGCGATGATATAGGTAACTCTAATAACGATCTTATTTTAATGTACATTAGCGATCTTACGTGGGAGCTTTGGTATATGGCGCGCGATAATTAATTGCATTTCCCGAGCTCGTTGATTAAATACGTTGATAAATAGGTGAGTACACGCCTCTCTCTCTCTCCCTCTCTCAGAGGCGATAGTCCAGCGGAGTCGTTAAAGATATGAAGTCTACGCTTCACGTTTCTTACCTCAATTCTGACAATCCTGTTGTCAGGTATCTCAGCGATTAAACATCCTTCGTTTTTAATTTTTTAAATTCCTTTTCTTGTGAAACACAACAATTGCATACACGTGAGAAGCGATTGCTTTACACAAGCGTACGAGGGTTTAATGGCAATTAAGAGTGAAAGTTCGCACACTCATAACGTGACACTACCTCCGATTTCAAGAGAACGCGACAGTTGTAGTTAATTAATACTGATAAGCGTGACTTAACGCAAGAAACATCAGCGACACTCGGTGGTTCGAGTCTCGAGAAACTTTCTTGAGTCTTTGAAGTTTGCTGTCTTCTTTGTGTTGCGTCTACGCTGTTGAAACCATTATCTGTCGCATATTATCAGCTGTCGTACTACAGCGTTCATTGTGTTCGAAGTATTTTACTTGTTATACACATTATCCTCGTTCCACATTATCAAGGACCACTTTTACAGACCGGAAAAAAGTATTATTAAAGAAAAACACACAGATATTATATTTCAAGGAAAAATTTATTCTATTTTAGAGAGAGAGAGAACGTGAGAGTAATCGCAAGAGCAAAAACTGCTTTGCAGCTTGACGACTAATTATTGAGCGATCTGCTCGATCGAGAGAACAGTGTGCGAACGATGTGGCTATTTAAATAACCCTCCCCCTTTCGGCCCCCACCGGAATAAGCTTATCTCGCAACATGATAGATTCGTATTGATACATCATGTATAACATCGCGGATCTCATTATCGCGCGAACAGGGGAAACATCGCGCGCAAATGGCCAACTCTCCGAGACTCTCTCGTTATTTTGGTTAACGTAGTGAGGCAAAAGGAAGTACATATGTTCTCGCATAATCTACGAAGTAATCGATCATGGAAATCCTGTAAAAACTCTCAGAACGTGTCTGCCCCATCGGTCTTGAAGTGTCAAACGAGAATTAATAGCGACCCGCGCCGGTAATATACAATGTATACTAACCCGCTGGCACACGATGAATAAAGATGAGCGGCAAATCGTTTTATCGGACACGCAGAAACAAAAGAAAAAGGAAGAGGAAAAAAAGAGAGGTGGAAAAAGGTAGACGGGAAGCAAGAAAATACAGAGAGAAAGAGAGAGAGAGAGAGAGAAGCACGTTGTGCAAAAGGAAAAGACGCCGCGGCTGAACCGGAAAGAAGAGACACAAGAAAATACCGGAATATCTCTTCTCTCCGATGAATGAAAAAGAAATTAATAATCGAACTATGTCGTAACTAGAGAGCTTTTCGCGATCCTAATACTGCTGAGAGGAAACCTGTTTGCCCTGTGAATGCGCGCATCCCCGGCGATGAACAGGAAATAAACGCTTTGGCGAGGTAAGGTCGAATAAAAAGATTAATGAAGGAAAAAAGACCGTTTTCTCTGGGATTGCGATTTTATTAAGGGGGACTCAAAAGCGGATTTCCCCGATACGGGGGGGCTTGATTTACCCACTTCCGTGAATATCGACGAGAGAATACGCGCTCGTCTTCTCCCTCCGAAGTACATATTATATACATCCGCGCAGTTTGTGCATTATTTTTCGCTGAAAGAGCCGCGCGTTTCCAGGTCCGCTAATGATTTACATTTCGTATATTCATGCGGAGAGAGAAATCTCGCGAAAACTCTTCACGGTCCGTGTGCGATGTATAAGACGATATATACCTGCATCGGCCATTTTGAATTACGAGAGAGGCGGCAAGCGAGAAATTTGCCTGTAGCTTACGTTCCAACGAACGTCTCGAACTTCTCGTTCCAACTTTTGAATGCATACAAATAAGTGATTAAACCAGAATATCAAAGTTGTGTAACGGGTATACAAGTAAACCACTTTGGTTTGTAACGGGAATGTTGCCCCAAATATATTTTTCAAGACACGCAGAGCCAACATTTCGCAATGTTAATACAAAACTGCGAAATGCAGTTTCTGGCTTTGTTTTATTTTGTTAAAAAAAAAAAAAAAAACAAGAAAAAAAATATACGCACAAATGCGTATCTTCACGTTGTGTAATATAAAAATCACGTAGTTTACAACAAATCCTGTTTTGCAAATACAAAAACTAAGGTAAATAATAATAAAGCTTTTAAAAGCTTTTGCGCAGAAGTTACGTGTAACACGCGTTTTTAACGAATAATTTATAATCGTTGGTGTATGTATAAACTTCTTCGATTTTATAAGCAAAAAAAGAAATAATTTTTTGTTTCATATGTATATTATTCGAAATAATTAAAAGTCAGAGAGAACAAACGGACTACGAGATGAGCGAGAAACAGTAATAATCGAGTACGCACGAGGAAAGCGCATCGTTTGTGTTTTTCTCTGAAATCGCGCGTGTCAAGCGACGTGTTCACGGCCATAGTTCTTCGTGAATCAAAACGGAAGAGAAAAATACGCACCGCCCGAGATTGCGAGAAACTCAGCGAGCGTATACGCAAAACTGCCGGGGTGTGCTCTCTTCCAGAGCGTAAGATCTCCCTCGGTCTTTTAAATCCGGACGCGTCCCGGTGCGCTCGGGATACAATATATCTTTGCGCCCGATGCTCCGGCGGTTCATTATACAAGGCCGGGCTCTGGCGTGCGCGCGCGCCGAAGTTAAAAAACTAAAACTTCGGTGCGAGAGCCGGAGTTTTCACTCCGTAAAGATTTACGCCTCTCGTCTGTAATTTAATACGGGATACTTTCTCGGGTTCCTTTCGAGGAGTCCCGCCTCTCCTCGGCGCCTCTCTCCGGTTTTCCCCGGGAAACGTGAGTGGACTTTGTATCTCGGTTTACCGAGCGTATCGGGGAGCCGTGCCGGCAGGAAAGTGGCGCGCGGAAAGAAAGGGAAGAAAAAAAAAAAGAAGAACGAACGAATAAAAAGAGAGACGGACGAAGAGAAGAAAAAATGAACGAGTGGAAAGCGAGGAAGCGGCGGAGAAGAGAGCGGAGGAGGGAGAACGGGAGGAAAAATATGGATATTTCAGTATCGTTATTCATCGCGCTCGGATATCTAATTACAATGACGGGTGGAAGGAATGGGATGGACGAAGGTGCGGGAGACGTCGTCGGCTGTCTGTGCTCGGCTGTGCGAAAAATTCACAGGATGAGGAGGACGAGATCGCGTCGATGGCGCGGCGGCGTGGCTTCCACGTTCATTCTCCGCGCGCGGAGGAGGATCGAGCGTGGCGCAATGATTTATCACCGTCTCTTCGCGCGCGTCTAATACGTGCCCTGACGAAATTATTCTTTTTCCAAAACGTAGATTTTCCGACCGACGATACTTTTACATCCCCATCGATCTCCAACTGTCGAACTGGCATTAGTTGTCGCTAAAGTAGCTGCCGGTGTCCTCGAGCCGGAGGAAATAGCGGAGGAAGTGCGGAAGGGACTGCAGACAAGAGGGTCTGAATCTAATTCAACAACAGAGCGTCGCGTGGATAAGTTGTGGAACTGCTTGAGCGCTGTACGAGCGCTATTTATGCGCTATAGCACAAAGGGAGTGACCATATTTCCCCCCGGTATGAAATTTAGGACAAGTTGTTGATTTTGGTTGTTAGGTGTCGTTGAAAGAGAGTTTCTGGCGAAGCAAATTAACTAGAAAGCGATATATACGTAGTATATAATTTCGAAAAACAAATTTCACATTTTCGTCAAAATTTCGTCGCGTTTTTTGTGTGCTACATTTAATTTTCCAATTCATCCTTCCCATAAATGTTTTTTTAGAGCTTTATTTAGTCGCGCAACAATTTTAAAAAATGTTTTGTTTAATTATTTGGAGCTTCTTTGTATTAAAAATGTGATTTTTTTCAATCCCATATCCATTTATGAATATACAGTGTTAGGAAAAGAGAGAAAAAACTGCTTTTATTCATTTTAATACGTTCATCATATAATCCGCGATCGCACACGAACACAACGAAAGAATGAAATTATTTTACCTCGTTTTCACGTCGGGTCGCGAAAGTCAGCGGAGCGCATTATCGCTAACGTATATTTAAAATCTGCTCGACTGACTGATCGTCGATAGACTGACGTCCTATCTGCGGCATTATGGTAATTGGCGATTCAAATTCCGCACGAAATTCTACGAAGACTTCGTTATCACGGTAAAACCGCGAGAGCGTGCGAAACTCGTGGATTATTCCAAATAATTCGACCGTAGAAAAATTCAATGTTCCATGACAGCACAATCTCGCTTCTCTCTCTCTCTCTCTCTTCTCTTTTTCTCTCTTTTTCTCTCTCTTTCTCTCTCTCTTTTTTCTCTTTGAGCAAAATTCTGAAAAACTTCGACGAGCAATTATTTATCAAAACGATGAATTATTTTTCATCGAGTTTCCAGGTTCTGTCAATCGCCCCATCATGGGAATCCGCTCTCGCGGCCAATATTTTATTTATATTTTACCCGTAACCCAATTGTCTTTCAACGTCAATCGCGATTCGGTCAATTGTTCTCGACGAATCGTTCGTGCAAACGCGCGAGAGCACACCGCGCGAAGCGCGTCTGCAACAATGACGCGTAATAACCGCGGCGTTTTTTTTAATTAGCATCACGACGCGAACGAGGTTTATCTCGCGGCGCGCGCTCCGGCGGCGCTTCATCCAAAACACACGAGAGCGCTCCGCTTGAAATTACGTCGACCTCGTTTTCACGCGGACACACACCGCGCGACGCGCCGCTAAAATTGAGATCGCGTACTTTTCCTCTCTCTTTTGCGTTTTTTTCCCCCCTATTTTTAGATAAATCTCATTTGCATAATAGCGCAGCACGAAGAGCCGCGAGGCGACGACGCGTCCTCGCCTACGGCGTGCGAACGGCCGGACGAATGGCTCTCGTTTACGACGGACACGCGATGGAAAATCCGTCAAATGGAAATCGGTGCCGGGCATTTCGCACAAAAATTTGAATAATACGCGGGTGACATTTGCGTTGCGCTAAGACATACGAAATCTGCATGTGAATATCACCAAAGACGCTAACGTACTCGTGCGTGTTAAATAAGTTCGTAAAAACGACCGTGCGAGATCCCTTTTCTTCTTGTACATAATAACATCGCGAGACACACGACTTCGTCTCGTGCTTCTCCATCTTCGTCACACGAACTGAAGGAAAAAAGTTCTCAAGTTGATAAATATATTTTCTCGAAGCCTTTTTACTTTTAATGAGAGAAATTGTTTATTTTTTATTCAAGCATAAGTATTTAATTTTAAATAAATATACACATCACACTAAGTACATTATTTTATATCTATAAATTTTTTACGTTGGTTGAGTTTTTAAAATTAAAAATTTCAAGTTTTTTCTAATTAAAAAATGCATTCTGATAAATATTTCATAAAATTAAGATAAAATACAAATTAAAAAATTTGAAAAACAGTTGGTTAACAATCGTATACTCTCTTAAGCGTGTATAATAAATACTTGAATTAAGAAAATGGACGTTTTGAACAAAAGTTAAATACGTCATTAACACCAGAAACAAATAGGTTTCTTGAATAAAACAAAAGTTTTTTTGTTTCAAGATAATAATTTTTCCCTCAGTGCATAATCAAATCCATAAAGCTTTGATTATATAGTTCAATAAAACATTACAATCGCACTAAATATTCCATTAAAGATTAACCAATCAACATAATTACTCATAAGTTAATTATCACGAGTTTGTTTCTCTCTCTCTTACACTCCTCTCGTAATATCATATTTTCATCTGCTATTGAAAAATCGGAATAAGAAAGAGAAAAAGTAGCTTTTAACAAAGAATTCACTCACAATAATAATAATAATAATAATAATAATAATAATAATAATAATAATAATAATAATAATAATAATAATAGTTACAGAGAAAGAGAGAGAGAGAGAGAGCATCAAGTTACATGGAACTCGAATTTTACGTTCGCCACGGAACGCGACATTATCACGAATATCGGATCGCCGGGCGAAGATATACGAATGCGAAATACAACGCCGCGGCGATCGTAGGAGAGTGGCGGCGTTCACAAGTTGCAAGTGTGTAATGTACACGTACGTACATAAAGCACACACGGAAAATCGGTTCGCGCGCGAACGACGCGGCAAAATCGTCTCAATCGCCTTATCTGCCCCGAGATGATTCGATTCGAGTCGGCTGTCAGCTCTGACAATCGTACCCCATTCGAACGGTCGATTACGCGCGCCGTAATAGACTGTCATTCGCCTACGAGAATCCGTTGTGTAGCGGACAGGTTCGACGAGACTACGCGGATGTAGGCGAGAAGGTTCTACACCGCGTGGCGCGGTCCTCTCTCGGGCTACGCCTCGCCTCGATTGGGAATTCCGGATTTACGGAGCCGAAACACGTGTACGAATGTGTGTCCGCTTGTCATCCAGTTTGAGAGGTGTTATATCGTCAGCCCTTAGAACAGAACGAAGAGAGAGCGAGCGAGAGAGAAAGAGAGAAAGAGAAAGAGATTAACGTAAAGAGGAGAAGATACACGCGATAATGTTAATTTTATGACTTTTAGCTCTGCGCGTGACACAATTTTGTTTATTTTACACTAATAAAGTCGTTGTAAAAGAGGGAAAGAGAGATGTAATCGGAAATGATGGGGAAACAACTGATTGTTCGTTTTGCTGTTACATCGTTTCATTAGTTTGTTAATTCCGCGATTTCGTGCGCAATATATGCATGTGATTACATGGAAAATGTCCATGGAAGTTCGATCAAAGTGACGACGTGAACGCAAACATTGATTAACAATCCCCACGACGATGGCTATTAAACGATAATATTGCAACACACAGTCTTTAATCTAAATTTATTCACTAAATATTTTCCTTGCGCGATTAAAGATCACGCGATATCGGCGAACGACTTAAGCCACCGTGATTTATTATCCAGATCGCGATACGCGACGTACATATACACTCTTATTCGGCGGCACTCTCGTTCGCCGCTAGGCTACGTCACCCGCATGTAAAATGTAAATCCCAAAGGGAACTAATCAAATCGTTACGCTTTACGATTCCCGCGAATCACCGATCGTAAAGAAACGCCGTCGCTGTCGCCGTTATTCTCGCTTTGACCCTTAAACTGTGAGCATTTCTTTCAATGTTTAAAATCATCGAGATTCGATCATGCGACTCTTTCCGTTCTTGTATGTAAAATCAATATGGAATGCGCGAATTATTTCACAAATTTTTCGTTCGCTCTCGCGCAAAAATAAAAAACGACGGCCGAATCGGAAACGATTTCTCTCTGCCGTCGCGCTTACACAAAAATTTCTGAACGTAAGAACAAACATCGCCGTTTCCATATATAAATCTCATCCCTTTTCGGAGACGTCCGTCATGACAATATTACGGGCAATTATCGTTGTTCGCAAAATGAATTTACGTACACGCGTTTTTTTCGAAACTCGCGAGGCGATCGTTTCGCAGGACAAAGTTCACTCAGAGAAACGGTTTACGCGTTTATACAGCGATTTACTCAATTACTCCGCCGAAAAATGGTGGGCAACAAACAAACAAACAAACAAAAAAAATAGCTGTTCGACGTTTGTCCAACTGATACCATCACAGCGAACAAAAACGAAATTACCAAACGTTTTTTTGTTCTTGCAACTATTGTAGCCGCTGCTGCACAAGTGTGCAATACACGCCAACGAGACGCCATAAACGGTCAAACGCACATTTTCTAACGAAATACTTCAGAAAACAGTTGTCAACAGCTTTTGAAACGAGTTCGCTTAATTAATCATTTACGCCGCGTTCGCAAAAACAAAGGACACTCGTGCAGCGGGCAATAAAAGTTCGCCAGTATTTGTTATTTATCAATTTGTTTTTCCTATATAATAAATATGCATGCTGTTTGTTTTTTTTTTTTTTTTTTTTTGCTTTTATTCTATTTTTTCCACTTTTCGTCAAAGAGAACGTATGAAACTTGTTCGATAATGATTTATCGCCGAAATTGGCATATCGTGCAAACGAAGTTCCCTCCTTCCCCTTCCTTTGAAAAAAAAAAAAAAATTTGTTCCTCATTGAAAATCTTCTCTCGAAGACGATAAGTCTCGGTCGACGAAGTTTCCTCGTTAAAAGTCGCCCCGAATGCCGCATTCCCAAAATCCGCGGCCCGGGATTTCTCTCCCGGGGCGTTCTGTATAAACGCGAAAAATGGCTGTCAAGGGTGCAGTGAGCGCGCGTTTAAACGTCGCGCGCAACGAACTCCTTTTTTTTTTTTTTTTTTTTTTTTTGTTCGTGTCGCCTACTACGTAATAGAAGCGTACACGTGGGGCGGCTCGTGATCGTGGATGGCGAGTATCAAGAGAGAGAAAGGGTCGCGTGCAATGCAAGTGGTATTGCCATGCCGTTTAGTCAGGCGTCGCACGTGAAAGAGGATACAAAGCGACGCGGCGACCTCGTCGTCTCTCCAACTCCGACTCTTCGCGGCGCGGCGGTTAAAAACTTTATCGGTCTGTCGGTTTCACCTACGATCTGCATTAATTTGCACCGATTTGCATTACCGGCTTTGCTCGCAGCTTTCGACAAACCGAAATTTGCATTAGCCCGAATAGCGACGCGCCCGGGAAGCGTCAGGCCGCACGTTCCCGTAATTGGCCAAATCGCTCCGTTTAGAAATAGTGCGTCGCACGATTTCCGAACCGACTCGTTGCCCTTTCGCAAGCGCGCGTATCGATCTGACAAATTCGCTCTCTCCCTCTCTTCGCGTCGTCGTCGTCGTCGTCGTTGTCGTCGTTGTCGTTGTCGTCGTCGTCTCTTCGACACACCGGGCTTACACTTCCGCATTGCCGTTAAACCCGCTTGCACCCGCATTCGAAAAACAGAGCCCGGAAACGACGACAACGGCTCCGACAAGCGAAACGAAACGCGTACAAACTCCCGGAGAAATCTGTCCGCGATTTACGTTACGTCCGTCTTTAACGTCGCGCCCGGCTTCGGCAAAACGTGACGTCGGGATTAATTCTCGATCTTTTCCTCGCGCGACGGCTGCACCGTGTACGGAAATAATCGACGTTCTCTCGTCCCGTATGTGCGACGACGACGCGCCCCGTAAATGGAAATTACGCGTATAACGTGCCGCGGGGTCTCGTTAAGAATAGAGAGGAAAATTTTACAGTTGCTTTCCCGTATTTACATTTAATCTGTCTTATTATTTTTTCTCTTGTCTTTATGCTCACAATACACACTAAACGCAATTTACATAATATCGCGCGTATAACAGCCGCGAAGAAGATGTAAATTAGGGATTTAAAAAGCGGGATTTGAAAATGACTGCTCGAATTGTTCTCGGTGTACGTACAAATCACATTTATCCCGACGTGTGTTCAATGAACACACGCGCATATACGTAGTGTTAACTAAACGTTATTTCAGACGCTGGGCGTTCTTTGTTTTTTTGGTTTTGCATCCGCGCGCGCGCGCGAGCAGATAAATTCGAACTTTCCATTAGGAAAAACGCGGAATAAACCGATGCAACGGCGCGATTATTCGCTGGTCAGCGTCGGAAAAAAAGGAGCTGAAACAATACGAGATAAACGTCATCGGTTTTGTACTCGCTTCGCAGAGACAGAGAGAGAGAGAGAGAGAGAGAGAGAGAGAGAGAGAGAGAAAGAGAGTCCTCCCGATCTCGTATTAATTTACATTACAAATGTGTGCTCGTCGGATTCCGACGAATCAAAATTTGCATTACTCGCGTCGCGCTCTCTCTCCGGTGTGAGTTAATGGATATAGAGTGGGCATTTCGATTCTGCAAGTTGCACGACTGCTATTCAACTGCAGCCTGTTTCTTGATTGGGCAACGCGCGCGCGAAATGGAACAAATCGATCTAAGTTTCGCCACCCTAAACGTCGTCACGCGTCGCGATATCAGCGATCAGCCAGTTTGCTCGATGTAAACCAACAGTTACTTAGGAAATCAATGATCGTAAAACTGATAAACATCGCACGGAAATGTAATATTACATGTTGAAGAAATATAATATTACATATTGTTTTAATTAACTAAAATATGATATTTGCGATTCTAATTAATTCAGCGTACAGTGATTCAAAATTTTAAATTGAAGCAAGAAAGTTATTTTGTGCGTGCGAGAGTCGAAGGAAATTCGATCTCGCGTAAACTCCAAGGTTTCTTTAAACTCATATTCCAAACGCGTTAATTCAACTTCATTAATGTTCTGTTACACTGTCGACGTAGGCTAACTAGCGCCCGATGGCGCTCCGCGCGCCAAGATCGACGAACGTTAAACCACCCCTACGTGTTACGTAGCGCACTAACTAGTTACTTCCAGGTCGAAGTTAACTATCAGACTAGCATAAGATCACGAACTTGCGAGCAGTAGCAACTAACGCCGGTAACGCTGCCTTCCGCTCGTCAGATTATTCGATTGTGCGCATATCGAGAGCGACGAGCCGTTCCCCTATTAACGCGAATTCACGCGCGAGAAACTGCCGTTTTAGCGCACCTGTGTGTGCGCGCGTGTGCGTGTGACTTTATAAGTTATACAACACGTTATATCACACGACACACTGTCCATAATACGTCAAATTAACTCCCCTCCCTCCCCCTCCGCGGATAAATGAGAGATCCTCGAAATATATCCACTCTCTCTCTAAAAACAAACGGAGAGAATTTAACTCTAATGCATTTACGTGCTGAACGCTTATGCATCCCTATTTCTGGATTGTTGTGCGAACTGCACTTCATATAAACGAGCGCTAGTTTCCCAAAGTTCCGTAATATAAACGTCAGTGAAAATGAAATTTGATGTAACGAGGCCAGCGTAATTTCCAAAAAAGTAACGAGAAAAGTAATTTATTAATAATTCGCGTATACACACGTAAAAACGTCGAAATATAACGTTTCTGTGTATCAAGTGGCGGATTTTACGGATTGTGAAATTGTAACGAACGGACGGTTTAAGTGAAAATTGGATTATTTCTCGCTCAGTGACCTGCAGTTTGTCGCCGAATTCGTTTTTCAGCGACAATAACACACAAAGAAATTGTATATAGTGCAGAAAATTATAATTTTGTTTGTTACCACAGACTATATGCAATGACAGAATAATGTAATTGCAAAATTTCCAAAGAATGATTCTTGCAATTTAAAAATACTAAGTGATTATTATCGTAAACGATTGTTTTAGCGACAACAAAACGCTTTGTTGGTTCGTTACAATTTTGTTTTTTTTTTTGTTTTAATTCACATTCATGATATTTCAATTTCGTGTGTGCGCACGCAGGAAACCGAGCGTACACGGGAGCTAGATTTGGAAAGCCGCAACCCCCAAGCGTTTCGGAAGCAGACGCGATCGATCTCGCGTCACTGTTACCAGGATCGCCCGTTTCCTTGTACATCCTGTTCCCGAAAGACACATCTCAAACGAATACCTCGTTCTTATGCGCGGTGCGCGATACATTCCGATGTGAAACGTTGGTTCCGCGAAAATTGAAGAACGAATCGAAGCAAACTGGAACGCCACACATCGTATATAAAGTTATATTTTGAACAATATTGGAAAAACTATTTGCGGACATTTGTAATTATCTGAAAAAGCCGATTTTTTTTCCTCTTGCGTTCGAGTAATTTCAATAATTCCTCGACAATCGCGCGGTTGTGACGCCGGAAATGTAAATCCCGATACGAAAAGAACCAAAGTTCGACAAAGTTATCTAAAGCTACTTAGAGAGGATCTCAAAGTTAGCTCTTTAACGGCCGATGATCAACGACGCGCGTGATATCGGACGAACAAGATGAATCCGATCAGTCAGACACGTGCGCGTTCCGATTTTCGTTCGCTCCGATTCGGAAAGCGTTATATTAGATCCGGGATACTTTCCAGGAGTGGCTCGCTAACGACCGCACATATTTGTCGGATTCGCAGTTTGATGAATGGAAACTGCGTTCTATATCTGAAACCCAGGAGTTGAACGCGCACGTCGTGCGTCCCTCTCTCCCGTATAGCGGAGCGGCCAGCAGTCGCGCACGTTGCGTTTATTATCGCGATTGAGAGTAAAGTTTGCGAAGACGGTCCCGAGTGAATTGCGCCTCAAACTAATCGCGGACGTGCATAGAGATAACTCGATTTAGTTTTTTACTTGTCATCCGACGTTCATTCCTCTTCCTCTCTCTCTCTTTCTCTCTCTCTCTCTTTCTCTCTCTCTCTCTCTTTCTCAGCTAAAGAAAAAAACATCGGAAATACGCGAAATTGCTCGGCGTATTAGGCGTTGCGCGACGTAACGCCTGTTTCCATTTTATATAAGCTCGTAAGCGATATATTAATAGACGTAATGGATGAGGCCAATAATAGAATACGGCGGGAGCATTAATTTTCGTGATAATGAATCGCTCACGCACGAGGATTTAATTGGATTATGTATTTAGCAAAAGTAAGCGTGCGTTATATACGTAGGGCGTAAATGAAAGTTAAGCGCCGCGTCTCGCTCGTGGCAAGAACGAACTATTATGAGCACGTAACTTAGGCAGTATAATCTCTCGCGTGTACGTGTGTGTGCGTGCGTGCGGCATACGGGATGAATGGTATTAGTCTCTCTCTCTCTCGAGCTGCAATCATTCCCCGCAGAAGTGTGTAATTGCGATTTACTAATACGCTAAATATCTTACTTCTGCTCGCGAGCGGAATTCTCGCGTTTAACTTTTCGCGTGCGAGCGTTTTCGAATCGCGACTGATGATATATTGATAATGTTACAACATAATACTTTCTTCTAATACATGAAAATGGTAACGCAACAGTGGCGGAATAGTCGCAATTAAAAATTGAATTGTTTTCCAACAGTCTTTTTTTTTTGTTTTTTTTGTTTTTTTTTTTTGGTAAATTGTCAAATCATCAATATCTAACGCGACAACGAAGAAGAAGCACTCACGATCGGAGCAAAGAAAAGAGAGAAAGCTCACATACGTAGAAACTGTAAAACTTTTGAGTAAATTCATATGTCTATCTCGGATTAGCGAAAACTGAGAATTGGCAGAGGCAACGTTAAAAGAGATCGTTCCGAGAGCAAATTTCTATCCGATCAATGTTGGTTTTCTGCCAACGCTATTCCGATCATCGCGCGCCACAAGAAAGATATACAAGATGATAAAGACGTATTACGCTGCGTACTTCGCCGGGACACTTCTTTCGTTCACTCTTATATACACGATAGCAGTCGCGCTGACAAATTACTCTAATTACAATTCTCAATTTAATCTTTTTAATTTGTGTGTTAGGTTAGAAACAGAAAAAAAAAAACAGAAAGAAAAAAGAATTTCCGTCGAACATTTTTTTTTTTTTTTCGACGAGAAACTTATCGACGAGAGAAATGAACGACGTAAAAACCTAAATATTTCAAGACTTTTGTTCCTGCGCGAAATGGCAAACGGATTGTTCTTTAATAAAAACGCACTTTAGCACCTTCGAAGTGTTTCAGGTGTTTTACGAACCATGGAAAGTCCGGACTCCTGCCATTACGGGGGTAGCAGTGTTTTATTCCGCACGTCGACACTAAGCGCACCCTCTTTTTTTTTTTTTTTTTTTTTTTAATGGTCGACTCCACTACTGTGCGCGCGATATTTGCCGATGAAATTTTTCAATAGTGCGAAAGTTCTCGTCTGATTGTTGAAAAAAAAAAAAAGCGTTCGACTTTTTACGCATTTACGCACAACTCGCGTTTCAGCCGAGTCTTGAACATATTTAGTCTCGATATGCGCAAGACGCGCTCTCGTCGTCGACATCGTAATAAAATCCGTGCATTTTAATTTCCTGCTATTGTGAACTCCGAGCGTAAACAAAAGTGCGTCTGTTTGCAACGCTAAAAAAGCTTTAGAGATCCTTTCTCGGCGAACAATAGGGTAATCGAACTTCTAGCAATGATTGGCAGTTATTGATTTTTTCTAATTGTTAACATTTTATCATTACTTTTTTACTTGACATAATAAAGGTTGTAGTAGGATTAATGTGGATTGGTTTACATTCAAGTCCTTTAATTGACATTCTTGAAAAAAAAAACCAAAACAGATCTTTGAAGTGTCAATTATTGGATATTATATTCTGTTACGATCTTCAATGAAACGTCTTATCGCCCACACACGCGTGTTATCTCCGAAGTTCAAGCGCCAGTTACACAAATTGCTATGTATTGTGTGTGTGTGTGTGTGTATGTAAGCCGCAAGTTTCCGAAAAGAGATTCGCTTTCAGACAACAAACTCCCGATACTGAAATCGAAACGCTCTCCCCTCTGTACATGGGCGATCCCTGACAAATCTCTCTGGATTCGTTCAATCTCTCGGCGACGGGGCGCACACGTTTTTCTCGCGGCGCGTGAAGAGATCCGGCGAGAAGAAACTCGTCTCTCTCGCAACGCGGGTCGGCCATCCCCGCGCCGCCTTGAGCTCCCGAGGAAAGCTCGGGGCCGCGATTACATCGAATTCTTTTCCCCGGAGCGGACCGCCCGCCCTATCGCTCGTCCCATCTCTCGTCGCAACACTCTCTCACCACCCCTCTTGCGAGTATAGTTTCCTACTCGCCGATTCCCCTCTCGGCTCGAGGCCCACCGAGTTCGAGTGTTTACTCGCATGCTCGAGTTCTGTCAGTATCACACGCCGTCGGCCAAACAAATCGATCCCTCCTCACCCAGTTCGCGTGCACGGGACTTTCCGAAGCGTGTGCACACGTCACGGCGCAACGTATCGCGTCGATTGTCTGATTTTTTTCTCCCTGTCGGCTCGCAAAACTCGCGGAAGACGAAAGCGCGACAATCGGACAACGAACTCGGCTGCGGGTTGCGGCGTCTGGACGAACGAGAGAAAGAGAGAGAGAGAGAGAGAGAGAGAGAGAGAGAGAGAGAGAGAACTTCGGCTCGCACTCCGCAAACCTGATATCACACGATAGCATGTGTATCTTGGGAGAGAAAAAGAGGAAGGAGAAAAGAGTCCGATTTCAGTAGCGAATATAGCGAGGCTTCTATATATATATATATATATACCGACCGCGCGAGTCATGTTTCTACAATCAAGCGAAAGAGATACGTTACATCAGTGGTCTAAAAGTTTATTCGCATACATATTTGCGGAAACCGTATGTATACTCCGATCGAATTCTCGCACGCGAAAATTGCTCTCGCTCCCGCACTCAATTCGCAAAATAATTCGCAGTAATGATCGAGCGATGATTTTATATCTGTTACGAGCGATGAAACAGGATGAGAAGCAGACGCGTTCGGAAACGGTATAAATGGACCTTAATAGATCTTCCCACCCCTCTACGATAATCACGTCAAAGCGCGCATCGGTTTCTGAGGGGGGTCGCTACACCCCCTTGCAACACGCTGCAACATGCTCCATTATCGCACCGAGGATCCCCAATCGCTCGCGGGATCGTCGCGTTCGATCGCGCGTTCACGATCGGTCGCTCTCGGTCCTAAACGGCGTGGCAGAAGGGGAAACGCGGAAGGGCAAACAAAGGCGAGCACGTCGACGAGCCACGCTCGCGCGCGCGGCCAGCTGCGCGCTCGGGGGATGAAAAACGGGGTTGCTCTCTTTCTCTCTCTCTTTCTTTCTCGCACACACACACATTCTCTCTCTCTCTTTTTCTCTCGAACAGTTGCTGCGCCTTTCGTCGCCGGTGATCGGCGTCGTGTACTTACATGTCCAAGGATCGGCCACGTTGAACGCCTCGCTTAGGTGTACCAAAGACAGGGTTGATCGCGCGAGCAGCGACGAGATCCAGCCGTCGGGTACGCGCGCGAATACGCGTGACAACGTCTCGGTGATGCTGTAAACGCATGCACTCACGCACGCACGTTATACATGTACACGCGTATATGTATATTATTATTCACATGCGCGCAGTTTCGTTGTCGTAGCAGTTCCGTAGCTCGCGAGTTTCACTGCGCACACAATTTCCCGTCGTCACCGTCGTCGTTGCTCCTCCTCACGTCGCCGTCGTGCTGCTGCACCGTCGTCCACGTCGGCTGCATGGACATCCTCGTGACGAACGTCGCCTTCTCGCGGCGAGGAGGGAGGAGAGGACCAGCACACTGGTCCAGCGGCGCAGACTGTCACAACACGAGTTTCCCCTCTTTCTCTCTCTCTCCCTCGCTTTCTCCGCTTAATCCGGTAAACGCGCGACGATAAGAGCGACGCGCGTACTACTAATGTGTCTCCTCGTGCGGAGGAAACGGCACGAATAATAACTCCCCGGAATCCGAACTTCCTTCTCGTTGTTGACCCGGCTCCCCCCCTTTTTTTTTCTCGACCGGCCGGCTAACCACCGAGCCGGAAAAAGACGAAGGGTGAGGATAAAAGAGGATATTTAGACTGGAAGCTCACCAGGAGACTTGTTTGTGATTTTTCCGAGGGGGAGGAGGGAGAAAATTGACTGTGCTCGCGTACGCGACGAACGCGAGCTTGTAATATCCGCCGTGCCACAAGACTCGTGACACAAGACGAGCGACACAAGTCTCGCAGACGTTGGCGAGCACTCTGCACGAGCTCTCTCGGCCGGGGACGTACGAACGTACGTACGTACGTACGAACGAACAAACGAACGAACGAACGAACGAAAGCAGTAGTAGCGAACCGAACGGGGCGGCCAAAACGCGCCGGAGAAGGAGTAGGAGCGGATAGTGGAGTCGGATGCGGCGGTGGAGGAAAGAGGAGGAGGACGGAGAAGGTGGTGGCGGCGAACTAGGGAACAAGCAAGGGGTGAAGAGAGCGACGTAGGTGCTTGGGGGATGGTAGGCGCGACGAGGGGTTGATGGCAAACGGGGATAGAAGGGATGGCTCGCCAAGCCCGGTGGTCTCGCGTTCACTCGCTCGCTCTCGCGCTTACTCACTCGGCTGCTAGTCGAGTCGCTGCCGCCGCCGCCGCTGCTTGCGCAGCACCCTCCACCACCATCGCCGCCACCACCGCCTCTCTCTACTGCCTCCGCCGTCCGTCGCCACCCGCCGCCGTCGCGACCCGGCCAAACCCAGACCCGGCGCGGCGTAGGTATCGCGGGCTCGCGACTCCTAGCTCCAGGCCGCCCCAGCTGCTCGCCTCCCTCCTTCCCTCACTCTATCCTTCCCGTCCTCCCTCTTCCCACTATCCGCGCGAGCATCCCCTTCCGGTCCCCCAGTGCCGTACGCGGACGCTGCAGCGCCACGGCCACTCGTGGTTCTCGAGAGAACGCGCGAATCGACGAATTGATCCAGTAATGAGCGCGCGGACCCGTCGGCGATGGGTGGGAACGAGGCTTGCATTGCCATCAGGAACGAGGCACGACGACGCGTCACAACGAACATCCGTTGAGACGCGAAAGTGACGCGCTTAATTGCGGCCACGTTCGCGAAACGAGCGACCGTGAAGAAGAAACGACGATTTTCATCCCCCGCCTCCTCTCCCTTTCTTCTCCCTTCTCTCCTCCATCCCCGCGACGAACCCCTCTTTCGGTGGACGGGAGCTTTCGGTGGCCGCTGCGCCGCCGGTGGCCGAGGGTATTGACGAATCAAGGGGCGCCGGCCGAAGATCGAGACGCGCGCTTCTTACTCCGGAGGTCCTTACTTTAGAAGAGCACCTCGCGCGCACCTCTTCTAAAGATACCTCTTAATCTCGGATACGATGATAAATGACGTGAATCCCGAAAGGAAATCGGGTAGGATAATATACATATACATATATAATAATATACATATATGTATATATAAATAGGTTAAGCTCTGCGCTGAAAGCGTGTCGCCGAGAAATCGAACAAATTATAAGGGTGAGATTAGGAAAGATTACGGCGTTAAGTGTCTTGCGTGTAATCTTGTATCTCTTTCGAAGACTCATTAACGCGGTCTCCGAGATAAACACACACACACAAGCGAAGATATATGCGTTGTGAACTTCGTGAAAACGAAAAGTGCGATCGACGACTGATTTTCGAGGGGCGAGAGAGAGAGGGGAGAGAGAGCGCGTGCGCTTCGCTGGCGCGGAGAAGACCCCGTATTAAACCGGATAGTATCGAGAGGTAACTGGATAAGAGCGGATGAAGTCGGATAGAAATCCCATCGGAATATATTTGGATCCATGCGGATTTCTTTCGATACCATAAGTTCCTATATGGAATTTTTCGGTTGTATGAGCGGCGGAGGGAGGGGAACGAGGGAGGGGGGGAGAGAAAGAGAGGAATTTAGCCCCAAGAGTTGAGAGCCCAGGCGAGAGGTCTCACCCTCTCCACCCTCTCCCGACGACGCCGATGAATTCCGCGGAGACCTCGCGACGGAGGTTCAGCCGTGGATATTTTTATGAAAAATTCAGCTCGCACGCGTTTGTGGAATTTTTTAACGAGCGACGACGGTAAAAAGTTTGCTTCGAATTGGAAATTCCGACTGCATTAGCGAACTTTCGTGTCGAGGATGCACCGCGCGAGCGAACGTACTGCAAGACTCGGTTATTATACGCTAAAAGAGCGTAGTGCGCGCGCGAACAGTCAAGAAGTGTTTTAGAGTAAGAGAGAAAGAGAAAGAGAGAGAGAGAGAGACAGAGAAAAAAGGGAAGGCAAGAAAAAAGGAAGAAACGTCAGGGAGAGACATTACTTGACCCAGTTTCTTACCCTCTAGCGGTGACGAACCGCGCGCGCGCACGCTTGTGTATCGCGTAAATGGTCCTTCTCTTAAAACGGTCTGGCAATCAAATACATACGTACAAATGGACTGTCTCTTCGTGTCTCTCTTTCTCTCTTTCTCTTTCACTCACTCTCTCGTCAGGGATTTTATGAGAGACGAGAGCGCGTTCAAAGAACGGGCGACGTTCGTTGATGCGATTGGGGAGACAGAAAGGAAATTGTAATGCGAGTGCGTAACAAATTTCGCAACTAGGCGCTATCGGCGGAATTGCGCAACACATGTGTTGCGCGAAAGCGCTCCCACGTGCGCACACGTCGTTCGGAAGACGCTTTCTTTCGCTATTGGCCATTAACCTGTTTCAATTTATTCAAGAGCGCGCGCGGGAGAAAGCCAATAATAATTATCTGCGCGAAACGACAGCGCGCGCCGTAAAGGATCGTTTAACTATCCGTGCTACGAGTTATCGATTCGGAACGGAATTTGCCACTTGAATTAATCAAGTAACGAGTCACAAAGGTGGACTTTATTCCTGGATATTGAATAATTAGTGCGCGGCGTGGAAACGTTCCTTACATCCAAGGATCGCGTGTATATACATATATATATACAAAAAACTCGCGGAATTAATACACAAAGAACAAGCGTTAAGGAAGAATAATATTCCCAAAGAGAGAGAGAGAGAAAGAGACAGAGAAATATGAAGAGAAGAGTAGAGAAAGGGGAAAGAGAGAATCCAGGCGATTATTTCATCTTGCAACGACGTTCACTCGATTCTCTTTGCGGTGGCGTCGAAAGAGTTACCCGCTCTTTGATAGCAAACGACTCAGACATGATTCGCACAAAGAGGAGAGACAGACGAGCAAAAGAGGAAAATATTTTAATTGGTCGATGGCGAAACTATATCGAAGCTGTAACGATTGTTTTCCCACGAAGCATCGCGATCGCTCTGGCATAACTGAGCGCGCTAAATATACCGTTTGAATAAATAATCGCGTTTCGCGGATCGATTCGCACACCGACAATGTGGCGCCCGTACAAAAAGACGAGCATTTTCTCCTGAAACCTAAAAAAAAAAAAAAACAACAAAACCAAGATTTCGTCGCACGATTCGAATTTTATTCGCGCGCGAAGACGAAGAATGTTGGAAAGAGAGCGACGCGTTTGCAAAGACAGATTCGCAAAAAAAAACAACGCATTTTAATTAATAGTTTCTTAATGCACGAGATTTAAAAGTACGAATAATACATCACTCTTATCGTCCGCGTAACACGTACGTGCGGCACGCAGGAGCGTGCGAATACGAGCGATGTGCAAGCGCGAAATCGTTCTCCGATACCGTCGTCTCGACGGCAGAGAGAAGAGCATAATGACACTAAATTTCCCATGACAAACGACGCGACCACTCCGGGATACCGGCAGTACCTACCCTTTTTAAAGCTCGCGTTCCGCTAAAAACGCTCGCAGACACGCTTAAAGGCGCATCGTGACACACACACACACACACACACGCGCGTAGTAAATGCACACGCTGCATATACGTAGATGCGTGCGTGCGTGCGTGGATATGTGTGTACGCATGTATATGAACGCGGTAATTGCGCACACTTGTCTCTATCTCGCGTGCGAACGTGTTGTATATACACGTGTGGATTCACACATGGATTTTCGAGAACATAGACGAATGTACGTGTGCATGTACGCGCGAGGGAAGCGACGAGGCGCGTCACGGGGACCAAAAATCTCTCACGTATTAAATTCCTGTCTCGTGGACCTGACAGTCGCCCAGTCATTTGGCGAGCGGTCCCGAGGCACTCGAATGCCGTCTTACGGCACTATAACGGCCGGCAACGCCGATCTCTCGTCCATCCTTTCGCCGCTCCCTGATCCTCCACGGGAGAGGACACAGGTTTCCTCCCCTGCATCCTCTCTCTCTCTCTCTCTCTCTCTCTTTCTCTCTCATTCCGCAGCAGCAGCGGGTCAAGCTCCGCGCGATCAGCATCCGAGCGGCGCGCGCCGTAGCATCTGCACGAGCGCGCACATTGCACACACGCGCGACGAGTCCACTCGAACGAATATCTTACGACGCGCGGCGGGATGGAGACGACAGCCGGACGCTCGTCTTTTCTCTCGAGGACGAGAGAAAAGCGCGAGAAACATCTCCTGGTCGTCGCGCTCGCTGAAGACGACACGGGGTAGGTGAGAAGAAGAAGGGTGGGTGGTGTGAAGCACAGGTATATGTATTATTACGTTCTTGTGTTGTACACACAGGGTTGCGCATCGCGATACATTGTAGCGTGAAAAATACGTCGAGATAGATTCGGAGAACGAGAGAAGAGCGCTCGGGAGATACGAGAGAGAAACACTGGATCCATATAGTCCACGTCTATATTTAGCGCTTGATTCAATGTTTGGTTTTCCAGCGCAGAACAACATTGTACGTGCCGATCTTCGCGGGTTTGCGCGCGCTAAAGCTAAAGCCACTTATAAGAGAATCAGATAATCACGCGCTTAACGTGTCGCGGCCTTTACTTTGATTTAAAAAAAAGAAAAAATGTGAAGAAAAATGTTTTTTTTTTTTTTCAAGACGCATATAATAAACAGTCTCTCTCTCTCTCTCTCTCTCTCTCTCTCTCACGAGATCGGGAAAGAAATCTCACCTTGCATTATGTATTGCGCGTCAATCCCGTACAGTAGAGCTCGGAAGGATTATCGGGGAGCAAAGGAATACACAGGGGATGGGGAAGGCAGAGACACGCTTTTTTTTCCGTCCCATCGATCCTTCAGGTTTGATTTTTGGGATGAACTCCGAAACAGCTTCCGCTGTCGATTGCGCGAGCCGACTGTAATCCCAGAAAGCCCCTTTTTTTTTTTTTTTTTTTTATTATATATATATACAGAGCGCAGCACACACACCTACAAGCTGTATTTTCGTTTATTTTCAGATCGTCAGGAGTTTACGTAAGATCTTATGCTACTTAGTCAGACAAGATTTTCAACTCGCTAATATTTTCGCCGAGAATACACCGCGTATACGTACTTTAAACATGACTGACGTGTTATTTCACGAGTAAGAATTTAAAAATATTATAAGACAAGTGAAAAAAAAAAAAGAAGAGAGAATACATAAATAAAGATAACGATGTCAATATACTGTCAGACACGTCGCAGCACATTTTGACGTTACTACTTGGAGAAAAACGATAAATTTTGAACTTTAATTTCCACGCATCATGATTTACTTTTTATAAGTCTCTCGTATACATATTTTAAATTGATGGAAAATTAAACGAAAAATAATAGAGCGTAAAAATAAGCTGCAAAAATTTGTAATATGACAGTTGAAAAAGAGGAGCAAAAGTCAAAGTAAATAAATATCCGCGTAACAAATTAAATATTTATCAGGGCACGCGTCATACGTACGTTGCGTTTAAACGGTAATTACGATAATTGTGCGCGCGCAATTATTTGTTATTATAATAATTATAACGAGATAGATATATATATATATATTGCGGTAATAGCATTAATAGAAACACCGTATAAAATTGAAATAATATCATAATCCCACACAGAAAAGTGAACATACACACGCATATACACACGGTTGTAAAATAAACGTCATATTGGAATCCTCGTACGTCAGTCGAGGGAGCGAATTCCGAAGTGCGCACAGCCACACAGCAACAAAAGCCTTCTTGATATGCTCGCAGCGAAATGCAAGCGATTGTATAGGTTTCGTGGATCGGACCTTGAGTCCTTGTTAGCGGTGGTTCTAAATTGAAATTCCTCGGACAGAGATAAGAGAAACCTTTCCCTTCTCCTTCTTCCTCTCTCTCTCTCTCTCTCTCTCTCTCTCTCTCTCTCTCTCCCAGTCGAGATACTGAATGTTCCATCGCCGTGGTAGTATCTTGCGGAAACGACGCACCGAGTCGCAGAAAGTAAGAAACAAATACAAGAAGCGAACACAGCGTTTTTACCGAGAACGCCATTAAGAACATGACCGTTGATTAGAACAAGAAATTCCACGACTTTAAGGAAGTAGGGTAAACCATAGAGAGTTATCAAAAACTGTTTGGTGGCGAGTGTGACAGATGAAAATTTTATGACACGCCTAATTGACCGGAAACAAATTTTCGAAAACGAGCAAAAGACAACATGTGTACGTGATATTTGAAGCATTAAATCAGCTTTTCGGTGTTCTCGTATAAGAGAGGGCTGTAAATTGCGGAAAAACATTCAAAACGTTTTTCTCCATTGTGCGCACCGCAGACATTAAATGAAAAAGAAAATATATAACGCAGTTTGTGCTAAAGAAAATAAAACATCGCACTTTGCAGCTCTTTCTACAGTTTTATGTAGTTTTTTTTTAATAAAAAACATACATACTAGTAGTTGTTTTATATAGGATTTACACGAAAATCTGGGATAATTGATACTCTTTTATATTACTTTTAAAGAGATCAGAGAGAATCTGTAAGGAAGTTATTAGAAAATATAAAGATGTCTGGAAAAGTTTAATTTTACATATTTTTGGGGTTTTTGTCTCGTTTTCAACAATAAATTTCAAACACACTTACGTATCTTTAATGTTGCGATTTAAAAACGCGCCTTCCTATTAACGACGATATATGAACAGTCTCAGCTAATTATCTAGTCATGAGCGTTGCAACGTGAATCTCGCACATTATACACTTCAGAACGCATAATCGTAACACATACTTACGTATCTCCTCTCTCTCTCTCTGACTCTCTTCGTTCAATTATACGACACACACAATATGCCCATACACACGTACTTGATCCTCAAGCATGAAAAAGCCTCAAGGATGTGCAAAAAGTTGTCTAATGGATTTCTGAGAGATTGTGACGCGCTTTCAAGAATCTTAAAGGACGTTTAGTATAGACACACACATACAGACGCATACATATGTACGCGACAAAAACCGTATTTGCTATGGATAATGTTTGCGGCCTTCAATTTCGAAAAAAAAAATCCGTTCGAAGAAACTCGATATTATATAAAATAAGCAAGACAACTTGCTTTGTAAGAAAAGAGAGAAAGAGAGAGAGAGAGAGAGAGAGAAAGAATAATATTGCTTTCTTCACACCTTCTTTCTTCTCGCAGAATTTCCGAAGATCACGAATAAATCTAAGTTTTCATCTCAATCCTCCGGAGAGGAGGATGAGATATCTCCTTTGTTTAAGTAAGTAATATGTCCTGGATAAAATTTTATTCAAGTCCCGGATATTTCCGAGAACGGAGAAAATTCGTCTGAAATACAGAATATATATATAAAGTATGTTTTACATATACTATGTATGTATATATATATATATATATATATATATCTTTCTACATATATATCTTTCTCTCTCGCGGAACACAAAACCATCATTTGCTAATCGAAGCAAACAACAGGCAAACGGAAACGCTTCGAAAACATTGATCAGGAAGAAGCGGAGAAGAACCCGCGTTCGCGTTTGATCGATGCTTCGAGTTCGATTTTCGCGAGTGGGGGACACGTTTGTCGTCTTTGAGGGGGTGTTCCCTGTGTGACACTCTCTCTATGGACGAGTTTGCCCGAACGTGTGCTATATAGGCCACCAGAAAGGCCCTTCTGATACTATTCTCGCGCAAAAGATCGCGCAAGGATCAGACACGGAAGAGAAAGAGCGCGCCGATCCGTAACGGAGAGAAGAGGGAGGAAAGGGATATCTCGTGACAGTAAGAAATGGGGGCAGAGTTTTTTTATCCTCTCCGTTCGATCGATCCATCGAGTCTGATTTCTGCGAGGAGCATCCGTCTTCCGTGCGGTCGCTCGATGAGAGTCCATTCCGACATTCCGAACGTCGCGACGTCGTTTGTCTGTCGCGTTAGTGCCTTCACGAGAGCACAACGCGATGTAATGTCTCTGAGAAAAGAGAAACGTGTTTATCGAAGGGGAACGCATCACGTACTCATCCCGTCCTCATCGATCTTCAATTACAGCATCGGCATTTATTTGTCCTTACATAAAAAGTTGCCCCAAAGTCTACTTAAAGCAAGTTCTACAACTACTTGCGCGATTTTCAACGATTTTCAAAATTTAGCGGCGAAAGTCCGCAATTAGTGAGGAAAATTTCATCTTTTGACGAAGAGACCGTCTTTTTTTTAGTTTTCTTTAAAAAAAAAAAGCTATCTTTAGGACAAGATATATCTCCGATAACTCGAGAAACGCTTGTGCATTAATACGCAAATTAGCAAAGGATATTGTCGTAAAAAAAATTGTGAATACAGCATCCGATTGATCTGTTGTTTCACATCGCGCAAAGCATTCGGAAAATCTGTTTTGCGCGATCAGATCGCGCAAAAGAAGATTAGTGGACCGCGATGCGCCAATAAGCAGATCAGCGATGCGAAGAATCCGGAAGAAAATGCGATAAAGTAGATGAGTAAGAGAAAGAGATGTAAAGACAGAGCGCGCGGCCGGCTCTTTCGCCATCCGATCGATCTTTCGCGTCTGATTTTCGCGAGAGACATCCGTCTCCGCTACGAACTCTCGAACTTCGCCGGACAAGTACGTGATGGGCGCAGGTGGAAGATAAATGGGGAGTTACAGCGGGACAGCGTAAAAATGGATTCTCCAGCGCTCGCGCGCTGCAACGCGCTGTTACAGCGTTGTATCCCGGAGCATCTGTTGCGACGATTCCGTGTTGCAACGTCGTTAGCACGTTATCAATGTCATCGTGTCATATATACACCGAATTATTACCAGTGGAAATTGTTCGCTTTTACTGTGTAAAACGTTGTTATTTTTTTTGTTTAAACATAAGTGAGAATATAAATAGTTTTGATATATATATATATATATATCGTACTTTTTTTTTTCACGCACATCTAATAATATTTTTTTCGCATCTTCAACGTGCCACTCGTCTATTAGTGCTTTTTGGAACGCATGGAATTTCGAACTTGGGATTCCTCGAATTTTGTCGGTCCGGTCCTGTTTTGTAATGACAATTAAATCAATACGATTAAACGTACTTTATAACTTTCGCGATGTGAGCTGTGTTGTGTTTTACATTTAAATATAAAAATAATTGGCACACGCAAATTACATCTGTATAATTCTAGTATTTGAAAGGACATTAAATCGCAGCATGTTTTAATCACGTTATAATCACAATAATGTAATCACGTGTGCGAGTTCGGGAGGTGTATCGAAAAATTCTCAATCATTCGATATGGCGCGACGCGACGTTACGCATCCGCGAGCGGAGTGATATTGAATACTTAATGGCTGCGACTGTAATTGAATAGCTCGCACTCGTTGCCAATAATTTACGTAATTATGAAACTTCGACGAACATTCACGAGTTTCGCTCGCGGACTTACCGCGACATGGAAACTATCGCGGACAATGTCCGCGCCCTGCCGCGCGCGAACGTGAGCGGCGAACAACGCGCGCTGGCTGCCAAAAACGGATAACGGGGCCGGCAATATTCGCGCTGGCGTTCGTTCATTGTTAATCTGCCTCAGCGCGGGAACAATTAGCTCCCCTTCAATTTTTTACATTGCGGCCACACGAGACAAGGAAAATATTTTGCATTCGCGCGCGCACCGAGTGTTCCTCGTATTTAAAATTCCGACAAAAACACATATTGCGCCGTAACGAATATTCTGGTACAACAAAAAAACAGGAGAGAGAGAGATAGATAGATAGATAGATAGATAGATAGATAGAGAGAGAGAGAGAGAGAGAGAGAGAGAGAGAAAACGCGAAAGCAACAAAGCGGACTCTCTAATTTTTCAATGGTCGGCTCGCGCTCAACCGCTTCGGAATTTCGCAACAACACCGATGATCATCGGTGAATATCGGATCAGCGCGATTTTCAGAAATAACAGCGCGTCGGGGAAACGCATCTTATATACAACGCGCGCGACGAAACTGTCGAATAGCGGCGTGGGTTGTCGAAACGCGGGAAAATCAATAATCGTTTTAGTCGAAAGATGAACTGTAACGTTACGGCTTCTGGCAACGGCGACGCGAAGTTACTTTCCTACAACGAGTTCGAGAACATTTTTAACTATTTCTTCGAATTTTGTTTGTTTGATCAAGTAGTTTCCCTCGACGAGCGGCGCGACGCGACGCGGCGCGGCGTGGCGGCGGCGGCGGCGGCGGCGACGGGCTTTGATGTCGAACCAAGGCATTCGGCATCCCGGAATACGCAAACCGTTCCGCGCACACATCGATCGCTCACATCAAAAGTACAGTGCACGAGAAACGTTTCTAAGCCGTTCGCGATTCGCGAGGGCGAACTTCCTCTCGCGGTTTAACGTTTCTTAGAAGGAACGTTGACGAATACTGTTCCCAACATACATTCCGACGACGACGGTTTGACTCGCGCGCGAAATACATTGAACGATCGCGTACGCGTTCGCGAGTTTCGTCGCTCTTCGATTATTGCGAACGTATAAAGATTGCGATAAAGTTTTATTGGAATTTCTTTTTTTTTTTTTTAAGTTTTGCAAAAGACACATCGCCGTGACAAAACGACGACGCGCAGAAAACCGTCTAATGTGTGACGAGACGTGAAATATTTTTCTTACGGAAAGATCAGTCGGAGGTAAATAGAGTGTCCAGGAATTTTCAACGTTCATTTTAATTTTAAATTTCTGTGATGAAACCGGGCGAAAGTCAACTTTTTCCCTCGTAGAAAAATTTTGACAGTGCATGCACCCACACGTGCTCCGTAACTTCCTCTATAATATTCAACGTTTTAAATATATCGATCATTAAACTTCGAATTAAAAGTTTTAAAGAGCAGAATTTTATACCGCGAGAATTTTACTCCGAACTACACTCCGGGTTTTGTTAATTAATGGCATCCCGGAAGCTTAGCTCACAAAAGCTTTTACGACTAATTACAATGAAGAATAATTGATTCCAATTGGCCAAATAACTCGGGTAAAATTAAGATCGACGTTCGCAAGTAATAAAATAAACTTTGCGTTTCTGTAGCAATAACATGTCTAAAATGCCTTCCTGTTTCGTTTAAGAATATTTTGAGAAAACTGTTAAACAGATCGCACGTGTAACGACTGTATATCGAGTTTATTACGGTCCGTTGCTGTTTAAAAATTCGAAATTGCTGATCATTAGCATTTTTTACGCGTTGCTATGTAATTTCGCGCCCGCACATCGGAGAGAAAAACTTTTCGTACACACAGAGAGATAAGCATATAGAAGAGATCAATAAACATATATTAACTGTTAAACATGTTAACTTTTTAAATATATCAATTTTCTCGTAGGGGTTTAAAACGGCTATTTAATACGATATTTCCTCCGAAGAACTTTAATAATACATATGTATATGTAGCTTTCGGCGGCAACGTGAAATTAAGTACTGATTGGAATTTTACATTTCACCGCAAACTAGACTGGAAAAAATAGACGTAAACAGAAATATATCGCGACGTGTAATGAAAGGTTTGCTTATAATCTTCAAAATTTATAACACAGACGTTCTAAAGAGTTCTTTTTCAAATCTCTTCTAAATCCATCGTCAGGTGTTAACGCACAGTTCGCGTGACTGTGTCATAAAGTGAGATTTAAAATTAAAGTTACTGTAAATATTAATACAAATAATATGTATGTATGCGTGATTATCATTCTAGTAATTTATAAAAATTAATAATTTTAAGAATATATCCAAAGAGAAAAAAAAAGAACAGATTGTGTGCGCGCAAGATAGAAAAGTAGAATAAAATGATAATAGCAGTGTGAACACACATGAAGAATCGAGTATTTCGTTTTCTATAAGAATAACGGAACGAGTCTTTTGGATTCTTTAATTTTCTCTCGGGCAATATCCATCTTGCGAAAGGATCAGTGCTCGATTAGGTTCTTCTTGAAAATAATTTTCTGTATTCTTTGCTCGTAGTCCGTTTGTAGTCTCGAGATTAGCTTTCTCTTCGTTCGAACGAGTCTCGAAAAATAATTCAGCGCAATATTGTGTTTCGCGTACGCGATTTAGCGCTTTTATGCCTGCATGTATGTGTATCAGATATTTGCACAATTTCAGAATAACTAAGCTTAAAGCGAATGAAATATTTATGCGTTAATTTCAATGTCTATTCATTCCTACTCGTAAAAATACAATAATGCACTTCCAAAATATACTTCTCTCTCTCACTCTTTCTCGAAAAAAATTTGAGAATTGAAAATTCTTTTTCAGCAGAAAATGCTGCTGCCGGAGATCTCTCCGCGTTTCATGCAAAACTTTGAAAAGTTTCCGATGCGCGTCCGTCAAGCAAAAAAAAAAAAAAAAAAAAAAAAAAAAAAAAAAAAAAATCACATATACGACTACGCCGCGAACAATAACAAATTGTTCTCGTTTAAGAACGTGGGTCAGTGGAAATTTTAAATTTGCAATTGTTTCTGCTAAAATCAAATCTCTAAAATAAGCGCTTTATATTTCGGGAAAGTGAGTTTGCGAAATAGGTTTTCACAACGTGTTTGCAAAGGTTTTTTGATACTATCGAGATATATATAATATGCGTCATATTTAATTGGTATAACAAAAATATGAATATACGTACACACATATACACGCATGCACGTTTTTTTTGTTTTTTTCACGCAAGATTGATGCAAACAAAAAACGATGATTCTTTCTTACCGAGATGACGTGTGTTCGCTCGATGCGTCCGGTAATCGAGCGAATCTGTTAGACGGAAACGGGGTTTTCTCCCGTTCTTATTGTGTAGCGGCAAAGGCTATCCGAGGCTGTCTCCGGCGCGAACGCAAAAGTGGAAGCAAAAAGAATACCCTTAATTCTTTTCCAATCAATCGATTTCTCAGGCTCGATTACCGTCGACTCGGTTGCACCGGCGTGATACAAATTGCGCGCGGTGCGCGCATTTTCTACGAGCTGAATTAACATCCCCGATCGGGGGGGATTTACCGGGCGCGACAACCGGGGGCTGAGATTTTCACGTCGAGACATTGATCGAGATATCGAACGGACGGAGATCATTCTTTTCAGCAATAATTATAAAGTAAAGCGCAAATGTTTCTTGACATAATTTTCTGACATATTTTATCGATTTTTCTGACATACTTTTTAACGGTTAAAACTCTAAACACTTATGTTACAGTTCAAAAATCGTCGATTTTCCAAATTAATCCAGCAAAGTAGCGAAACGCATGTGGCGCACAGCAGTTCGAGATATTTCATACAGAATGCGTAAGAAGCAAAAAAAATTATAATACTCTGATAATAAAATCGAAAGAGGAAAAGCAGCGGAGAATATAATTTTGCGGGTTTTTTAAACGCTTCCCGTTTCTCTCAAATAGAACGCTTTTAATTCGTAAAGCGTGAATCTGCTTTAAGATTAGGGTATAAAAACCGCGACTGGGGAACTACGTGCGCGCTCGAAGACCGACCGGCTTTCGCTTCGTGAGAAGAGAGAATTCGCCCACGGTTACGTACATTCATACATAATGAACGCAGTCATCCGATTCATCCTCTCTCCCTTTCTCTTTCTTCTCTTTTCCCGCGCCGTCGGGCATTTCAATCTCTCGACCGCCAAAAAGACTTTTCGCGGTCAGTTAAATTTCACAGTCAAAATCAACCTGTCATTCACTCGACGACACACTACGCGAGAACCGAACTGCAACGTATACACACTGTAGAATTGATGAGGGAATTATATGCGATATTAACTGGGGAAAACAGACATCGCGCTGATGACTCGACTGGCAGTTTCTGTGCACGAGAACTTCTGCACACGTACAGGAGAGATTTGATTTCGCTATATTTCGCTAACGGAGTGTCTTCGGACTTTGGTGTAATTGAAACTAAACCGGCTGAGGATACGAGACGCGACTTTGTAGCTTTCTCTCTTTTTCTCTCTTTCTCTTTCTCTTTTATACCGCCGTTATCTCGATCCCACGTTCTGTGTCCCACGTAGCGAGCTCTCGCAGGCTCCGCAGACGCGGCCTGCGGAGACTTTTCTCTTCCGACCTGGAAGAGAGAACCTGGTTTTTGTTAGTCGCCAATTAACCGTCGCGAAAGGGGCTCCCTTTTTTACGTTCCTCGCGTGAGCTTATCGCGGCCCCGTACTCTGTGTATCTTCCGATCTCGAGAGTCGTAAAATCGCCTCCCTCTCCTTCCTCGCCAGATGTAAATCGCGGACGCGCGTCTAATGCCTCACTTGCACGAGATGGAACTCCCCGATTCCTCGCAGCGATATACGCCTGCATCTCTATAAACCAAACTGATTAATGCAAGGGCGTATTCGGATTACGCGGAGGTGATTCGGATTACCGAATCCCACCACCGGATGGACGATCGTGTGTGTTTTGCCGCGTGTTTCCTCGCCGTAATTTCGTGAAAAACTCGCATATTCGCGCGTCGAGAGGGAAATTCTCGTGTAATTTCTCGCGCAAAACTTATCTTGGTTTTCATTCGCTTCTGCGAACGAATTTGCGCGTTCTGTCGCGAAGATTCGAGCCGAGATTTCGACAATGTCGTTGTACATTTCACGTCGCAGAGTCAAAAGTTACGACACACGTAATAAATACCGATGATTGCGGAAAACCAGCGTGAGTCACCAGATGTGTTCATGTATTTCTTACGAAGGTAAATGTACCTCGCGCGCGGTGCGTGTTTTGCGAGCCCCAGGGCTACTTTCGCATCGACCGTCCGAGCTCTGGTCAAGGCGCATATGAATGATACTATCGCGGCGAAATATTGTTGCCGTAGTTAACGAGATCGATGCGAACGCGAATCTCCGAGAGGCTACGTTGTACGTGCGCGTAGACCACCGAGAGTTTGCGTCGATCTTCGCCTCGCCCGCACCACCTCTCTCTGTCTCTCTGTCTCTCTCTCTCATCTCTCTCATCTCTCTATCTGTTTCTCTCTCTCTCGCACGTTTTCCAATCTCTCTTTCTCTTTCTCTCCCTCTACACCGATGTGCTGGCATTTCAATCGCCGACTGTCGAAAAGTGAGATATAGCTAATCGGCCGTAAGCCTCCATCCCCGTGCACGCTCGCTGGGCTGCCAGCGATGGAGGCACACCCCGTGATATCCAACCCCGTCCTTTGTGAGAGTTTGCGCGGATTTCGGACCACCGATCTCTTGCCGGGCTGAGCGATACGTCTTTTGTTCGCCGTGGTTAAATGACGCATCGGTCGTTGCCTGATGCACAATCGACAACAGGGAGATCGGCAGCAACACGAGCACGTTCATGTCACGGATCGTATTTCGGGACGTTCTTACTTCGCGTATGTTACGTTTGTATTCACGTTCACAGTACGTAGAAAAATGTTATTTGAAAGAGAGACAACATCGATGCTTTAAGTAGATCGGGAACAGGTCGTTCATGTCCGATTTTATCAACTAGAAATACCCATGTAAAAAAATGACACAAAATAAACATTGCTATTTAAAAGCAATGTATTTTTTTTTTTTTTTCACGTAACAAGAAGAGTATTTAACTGCGCAATGCGAAGAGTAAACTGTGCGACGAAAATGACGCCACGCCTTTGTCTCTTGCGTTCTTACATCAAAAAGTTTTCAAAATAAATTCAAAAGCCCAGAGAAAACTTAGCGGGCGAAATCAATTAATCGATCGAAATGAGCGTTGATACATGTCATTCGCTTATCGAGAATGAGAAGCGCCATTTTCGGTGTAACAAACCGCGATTTTTGCGACTACGAGTAGCCACAAATATGGAATAAAAAACATAAATATGAGCCAACGAGTTATCCACGAACGTATTCATTTTATCAAGATTCTCAAAATTTCACCTACAGAGCGCGCGAGATAAGCGTCGCATATGCGCCGCTGGGAAATTCAAGCGCCGCTCCCCCATTGCGAGAAAGGGTGGAGAGAGAGAGAGAGAGAAAGAGAAAGCTGAACGCTTTCGATAAGCTTTCCGGTTAGTTCTCAAGTTTTCGATTAGTTTTTCGGTTACGCGACTCGCGATTTCCCGCGGATATAAGCGTTCGTTGTATCCGCGGGATATAGATTATCGGATATTTACCGCGGCAGTCACCATCTCCCCAAAGAGAGAGAGAGAGAGAGAAAGAGGGAGAAAAGGGAGGGAAACGCCACAGCGGCGCGGCGGGAAAAGAGGGACCAAGAAGGAGGGGTGGGATTCCAGGCATCGTCGAGGATGCGATTGAGATTAAACGGAAATGCGAGTCTACCTGTGTGTTGCGCGATGGCCCCGTCGCTTTTATTCGCGCTCCGCATTGCGACTTGTACGGTTTTGCCACCGCTAGAGCACTAGAACCCCCCGTGTAAAATTGAATTTCAATCTCTCGGCCTCTCCCCTCCCGTGCGCGGAAAGAGTTTAACTGCCACTTGTAACAAAAGGAAGGGAGAGATGAAGAAAAAGAGTGACGCGCGACGGCACGTTTTTTTCGTCTCGCCGTGATATGACATTCGCAAAACTTTTCGAACTCGCCAACTTTACTTTATCTGCAAATTATTGTAAACCACTTCGGGACCGTCCGAAGAATATCTTCGTCGAGTCAGCTCTATATCTTTTCACGGCGAGGCCGGTCATCGAGAATTTTCTTCTCGGTGGAAACTCGAGAAGTCGACGCGTCTCTTTAATTTACGGCCACATCCATATAAACATGTCGACAAGTAGGATCTCAAATTGAATTGAACCTGTTGGGAGAGATCTTTTTTTTTTTTTTTTTTTTATTTGTTTTTAGAAAACACTGGGAACTGCGCGCGTTACGTATACAGTGAAAAGCGTTAATAAGGCATTAATAAGGGTTTGGATTCTGTATACACAAACGTGGATGGGTGCCTTTTATTTTCAAGATTTCTGAGGAAAATCGTCGGTTCATCGGCGTAAACGCGATGTTAACGCTATTTAGACGCGGGAATGAACGCGAATACACGAACACTCGTCGGATTTCGCGTACCTTGTACGTTAAGTGCATTATGAGTGAGCATCCCGGGGAAGGATGCTTTCGCAATCGTTCTCCGGGCAATTAAGAACCGGACGGCCGGCCTAAAACGAAAGTTCACGATGGGATACGCTGTGTCAAAGTTACGACCATGGAACGTGGATTACCGTATACTCGCGAAGACGGTAGTTAACCCCGCGCTAGGCACTGATATACTAATTGAATTAGTTATTTCGAAGCAGAAAGTTAAGGGCACGTCTGCGCCAAGTTTTCAACATGAAATAGCTGGCAGAATCGACGTGCTAGCGCCGCCGAGTTCGAAAGTTCTTATTAACCCGGAAGTTTCGTTCAGTATCGCGCCTGAGTGTTATTTAATTACTAATTCGAAGAATATGTGGCCTCGTGCGCGCGCGTTTTCTCTCTCTCTCTCTCTCCCTCTGTCTCGCTCTTTTATGAGGCGAGAAAAAGGGTGGAAAACGGGAAGGAGAGAAATTTTCCCCGATTAATTTCGATTTCGTGTCTCTCCCCCGGAGGTATCGGCCATCGATTATTAATGACGGATCCCGAAATTTGCGATGTACGATCCCGTAATTTCCGCGCGATCCCGCACACACACCGTCCGTTTTAATTACCGCGATCGCCCCTATCAATTTTCGTATTTTTTTTTGTGTATCTTTCCTTTTTTGCGCGAGAACGCCAGCTTGAATGCGGAAAAAGAGAGAGAGGAATAATTATATAATTCCGCGTTTTATCGAGGTCTAATTTGCGCGTGATAACATTCGCGTAACGAATTAGCGGAATTAATAAATTTATTTTATCAGGAAGCGAAAATCCGCTACTCGACGTTTTCCAATCTCCGCCCACTTCAGAGACGTTCGCTTGTTCTTCTAACGGCAAACGAGCGCGCACGGAGCATGCGATTAAAATGTTTTATACATGCAAAGTGCTCTATCCTTTAAACGCAGCAAATTTTAACGATAGGTTCTTTGATGAATAATGAGTTCGATTTTTCTTTCCGATGCGCTTTTCTCTCACGGAAGCACATTACGTCGATTAAAACGACGGTTGATTAAAATAGAAGTTTAATTCGACAAAAAGTTATTCGTCAAACGAGATTGTACTCCGGTATTTTAACAGTTATATAACATCCCCGCGTAAACTTAATCTTTATGTAAAATTTGAAATTCTACCTTTGTAGTTTCGTCGAGCGACGAGGAACGACGAGCTCACAGACGAGAAGAATCGCATTTAATGCACTCGACGCGGTGAAAGTGGAAATCCACATCCTATATGAAAACCGACAAAGTGAACTCGGTAAGCGGGAGGAGAAGGATAAGCCTCGTCTCGTATATATAAATTCAGCGGGATATTTTGTAACATTCGGGAGGGAGGGGAAGGAAAAGGGAAATACGGATTGTTGTGTATCGCGTACTTACACGGCGGATTGCGCGCCGCGCCGTAGACGGAGCTAATGGCATGTCGGGACTAGCGTCGGGTAATTCCACTTGCACGGATTGCACGTAGATTTACAGTAGAAGCCATCGCGAGAGATACCCGGACGGCGAGGTCTCTCTCGCCGTATACCGACGTGCTTGTGCGGCGAGATATAAGCCGCTTTATGTTCTCTCCTGTCCCATCTACAGCTGTAACGTTGTCCGCGCGCGAGGTTACGGCGCGACAACGCGCGCACAGATAGCGCAGCTCGTGAATTAAAGCGAATATCTTCCGCGACGTTTCCTTATTGATTAAACTCGATTGCGCGCGTATATAACCGTTAATGCAAAACACGTACATAATTGACGCGCCGCCGCGAGTCTTCTCTGCCGCGATAGCGCGTATCCGTCACACACACACACACACCGCATCGCGATCCTCGCTCTCCCTTCTCCTATTAGCGCGCATTTATCTTTTATACAATTTGCAGGCGCGACTCGCTCCCTTAAAGCGACGCAAGCCTTCGTAAATATTTCATGAACGACCTCCCGACCGGTGTGATGAAACGTTAAAACATATATGTAAATAATGGAAAAGATCGCGCGAAGGGACGCAAACGCGATTGCCGCGATAAGAGGGTTCGAGTTCGTTTTTGAGATAAAGTTCGAACTACGCGTAATTTTGTTATTACACGTGAAAATGTTTTGTTTTTTTTTTTGGCGCAGGTTTTGCGTGTAAAGATCGCAGATTTTTTCTTTCAGATATCGCGGGATATACGGAGAGATTTCAGACGTATCTCGTGTATATATACGCAAACAGATATGCGTGATAGTAAAAATCGTGCAAGGAGCGAAGTAAGACCGGCCCCCCCCCAAGTTTTTTCGAAGGGGAAGAGAAATACATGAGAGGCTCGCATGCTACAAGTTCCGATGTGTTTTCGTCGACGTGATGCTCGAGCGATCGCGTGCTGATTGGACGGCATTTGTCGGGCTACTGTCGGACCGCTCCCGCTTGTAAGATCAAGAGTAACGGAATACACTGATTGCAAGACTTGTAAAGCCCGGCGCGGCTCCCTTTCATCCCCCTCTTTTCCCTTCTCCCGGCCTGTCGGTGTTCCCGGTGTTTGCTGTCTGTTTCGTGAAAGTTATCATCCGCCGAATGAAGTTTGCACTTTTCTGCGCACGTAAAGAGATCATCACGATTCCGTAGGGCAAGACACGGGAAAAAGAGAGTCGCGCGGAACGGGGCTGTGTAATTTATGACGGGAGCAATCGATGAAAGGGGGGATGACTCGGCTGATTCGCGACTTACGCTTTGACGGACTAGTCTCAGATTTTTGTGTCGCTGCTGATAAGGCGCACGACAGAATGTAATTAAGCGGAGAGACCCGAAACAATATGAAATCTCACGTTGTATCTAACAAGATATGTATTTTTCTATTTTAGTATAGTTGTTTGTTGTTTTCTTTTCTTTTATAGTTCGATTATTTTCGGGTTTAAAAATGTCGTGAAGGAAGGAGTCCGAACACATCGTTCGATATCTTGTTTTTGGAGTGTTGTAATGAATATTCTTTTTTATATTTCGACATACATATGGAACAGAGATTTCAACATAATCCTTATATAGATAATTAGATGTAAGAACATGTGCACAAATATAATTATTTATATCTGGATATTCCAAAACATCATATGCTCGATATTCTTATAATTTATATATAAAAATAGAGATTAAAATATTTTAATTATATAAACGTTTTCAATACCTCTTACATGTGTATCTACCTGACATCACGTTTCAATATCGCGAACTTTGTAGAACGCAGATATAAGCGAGTTTAGTTGAATAGCGTCACGACATCCGGAAGCCAATCTTTTTTCTATATCTGCCATTTTGCACAACAAATCGATAAACACCGAGTCGGGAAAATCAACTGAAAACAAAGCAAGCGTAGCAATTACAAATTTTAAATGTACACAGAGAAGCGAAAACAAAATACATACTTTTAACTACACACAAGTGAACCTCCGTCAATATATCTTGCAACGCGAGTCCTTTGTTAAGCTTCAGCTCTTGAATTTCTAAAGTTATATTAAGGAAAATGCATAATTCTCACATTGAGCTGGTGCAAAATTTTCGTATTTCTTACAAAAGGATACTTTTGTAACACGTGTCGTAAGGCTCGTTTAGCAACCAATTCACAATGTTATTTATGTCACGCGGTAAAGGATGCCCAACGCAGCTGTATACGTTCTCTTCGTTTACTACACCGTAAGCAAACCATGTACTCTGAAGCACACTTATTACTTTCCTCATATCGCCGCCACTCAGAGTCATCAATGCTTGCTTTCCATCCTCTGTAACCTTTAGACTGTACAAGATTTTCATTAGCAACATAAGATCTCGGATAAGCTGTAAAAAAAAAATCGTGCATTACATGTGTACATTTTCACTCACTTTTCAGCCTCAACGACATGCTCTAATCTTGGCATTATCTGCTCTGGTTCCAGAGGCATAAACCTAAATCTGGTACAACGAGACTGCAAAGCTGGGATGATCTTGCTGAGGTAGTTACATATAATGCAGAAGCGCACATTGTCCGTGTACTTTTCAATAACTGTCAACAATACATAAAGTGCGAAACTTCTCTAAAAGTCTGCAAACATATATAAGATCACTTACTTCTTCTGAGCGCATTTTGAGCATCGATTGTCATAGCATCTGCTTCATCCAAAATAATCAACTTAAACGCAGATCTATACATAGTGCCTGTACTGGCAAAGCTTAGAATTTGACCTCGTACAATACCTATGCCTCTGTCATCAGAGGCATTTAATTCCAATACCTATAAATAAATAAATATTTAATATACATAGATAGGAGAGAAGCTAAAATTATTGAATAATAGATGCACTACCATTGAATTGAACTGAGCAGGAGTATAAAGTTTACGAGCACAAGCCAATATAGTACTGGTTTTTCCTGTCCCAGGTGGTCCATACAAGAGAAGATGTGGCAACTGATTCTCATCGATAAACTTGTTTACTGCAATTAGCAACTTTTAATTCACATGTTACACAAACAAATGTTGACAGGTAAAACATACATTTGTATGTGCATGTATTTTTGCTTACTCGTTTTTATTATCATTTCGTGAGAAATGAGTTCATCCAAACTCTTGGGGCGATATTTCTCGACCCTAAAATATCAAATTTCAAGTAATGTTTTCTTTTTTACTAATATTTCGAGCACATTGCGTGTACTTACCAGGGTAAGTTTACTTGTTGGTCCTCGGTGGATGTCATTATGTTAACGTAAAATTGTTATTTGAAACAAATCAAACGGTTTTTCTGAAAGTTTTTATGTGCCTTTCGCGCACTACTTTGTCACACGATCGATGTTGGAATTTTAAACTTTCATCGAACACTTCAAACTGCTTCAAAGGTTATATTCGCCGGTTCCACATGGTCAAAGATGGCGGTAACAATTTTGAAATGTTGCGCTGTTATTGGTTGAATCACATTCGCATGTTCGCACACGTGTGTTTCGAACAAAGTTAAAAGTCTATGGTTTTAAATGTCTGTTCAATATTTTTTTACGCATTCTGTGTTTAAAAGTTTTTCTGAACTTAATCTTTGCTTGAGCGAAAAGAATTGAATTTAATTTGTAAAAAGAAATTTATTATCAAAGATACTTCAACCTACGTAAGAAGAAAGTAACCAATCGCTTCGTTGCAGTTTTGCTATTTTCGACGAACGGACGTGTGGCGACATTCTAACCACTCAAACAACCGGCCTCTCGACACCTTGCGTTGTTATTAATAACAAATTCTGTGCCCGACGAAATTTATTCCCATGGTAAATTCACTCGTGGTCGGTTAAGCAAACAATGAGATTACTAAAAAAAAGAGTAAATAAAGGCTTCTCGATTGGCGAACCAAACAACTTCTAGATGTTTATTTTGCTTTGAAATTTATGCAGGGAATCTCTTCGTGTGAAAAAGTAGAAGCATGGCTCATCGAGCGCTTTGGAAATTTCCCAGAACAACCGTGAATCGTCAGAAGGTGACACAGAAGTTCGAGTATTTACTCGTTATGGACTTCGAAGCCACGTGCGAGAAACACGGCGAACTCAGGCCACAAGAAATCATAGAGTTACCATGCGTGGTGTTGTCCACTCGTGATTGGAACGTGAAGGACACATTTCACTCGTACATCAAACCCAAGATTCATCCTACGCTCACACCGTTTTGCACAGACTTGACAGGAATCATGCAGGAGATGGTGAACAGTCAGTCTTACTTTCCAGATGTGTTTTCTCGGTTTTGCGAATGGTTGACAAAAGGGAAGTACTTTGACGAGCCTGACAAGAGTTCGTTTGTGACGTGCGGCAATTGGGACTTGAAAATTATGCTACCGAGTCAGTGCAATTTGGCCGGCATCACATTACCGAAACAATTCGAACAGTGGATAGACTTGAAGTACACATTTTGTGAATCCACCGGACATTATCCATTTGGTTTGAAGGACATGCTTGTGCGATTGAATCTTCCGTTTCAAGGACGTTTGCATTCAGGCATCGACGATGTGAGAAATATGGTTTCTGTAATACAAGCTTTGAAAGAAAAGCACAATACACAATTTCAAATTACTTCAGCACTGACGAGATCTATGCTAAATTTTAAGAATATAGCAAAATAAAAAGGGAAATGTGTCGTGTGAAAACAAAATATATGATAATTTGTTAAAAATTGGGAAAAAGGGAAATGTGTCGTGTGAAAACAAAATACATGATAAGTTTGTTAAAAATTGATCATTAGTAAAATATTTTAAAACCTTCATAGAAATCATGTGTAAAACATATAACCATTCGTGTTATGTACATATTATGATTATAAAAGTAAATATTTCAATTGAATTACACATATTTGATTATCGTCGCTTCACAATGACCTTAATCGGCACGTTTACTTTCTCATTTTCTGTGTAAATTTCAAGTACAGTGTCCATGTTGTAGTCAAGTTTTTGTGAACATTGAATTTTTAAGGGAAATTTTGTCTTGCTTGGTAACATTCCTATTGCAGGAAGAACACTGAAATTAGAATTCAACACATTGGTTTGAAATGGCTGGGCTGTTTTAAACAAACTGAAAACGTTCACAGTTGCTTCATTTAATATCGGAGGATTGAGAATGACAGTGGATGGAGTTATAGTAAATTTTTCTTCAGGATGCTCAACTTCATGGTCTTCCGCAGTTCTATATAATGAAACACGGTTAAAAAGAATTTTCTAAACTATTATACGTTAAAAATTGATACTTCTTGTGTGATGTATGTAAAAATAACTGTTGGAAATATAATAAAAATAAACAATAAATCTTACGGATTAGCAAAAAAACTTGTTCCAGCTTCTTCATCTGTGTCTGTATCACTTATCAGAGAGTAAAACATCTGTGATTCATCAGTATCATAATGAACAGGCAAAGTTTCATCTATACATTTTTCCACAGTGAGCAATACTTCATGCTGATGTACCCCGGTGCAAAGATCATTTAGATTTTGCTATTTGAATATTTTTTATTTTTATTATGTGACAAAATAACGAAACGAGATAAGTTATAGTTAGCTGTTGTTCTACTCACAGCGGAATCACGAATTGACAATAAACCTTGTACTATTTTCTCTCCAGGAAATACTTTGCATATGGGACGCACAATATCTTTGAATGCTTCTTTTTCATTTCCGCTCAAATCAGATTCTTTCATTTTGTTAACTAATCTGAAAAAAAAAACATCGATTTTGTTGATACAATTTTAATTGAACCACTTTTGTTGTTGATTTTCTCGCTTTTGATGTCATGTTCCAAAATAGCTAGGGAGTATCGAGGAGCTTTAATGTTTCAACATGCTCCAATTTGCATGTAAACGTTTTTACCTGCGTATTCGCCAGCGAGTGGGTTCATCGCCGTAAGTGATGTGCACCGTTGCAACATGCGACACTTCAGAGCGTTGCAATATCGTATGATCTTCTTTCTTAGGATAAAACTCAATCGAAACTCGTCGAGCCTCTTTAGGATGTAGTATCAGCTCTTTTGGCTTGATATTCCAATTGTTATCCATTGTTGGAGAAATAACTGAAATAAACATTCCATGCATTCCACACAACGTGTTCATAACATAACAACTAGTTAAAGAGAGAAAAAAGAGGAAATGTAACCTTTCGGTACAATTTTGATTGTAGCGAATGAATAAAGGTCACCACTGTTTTGCAGTACAAATGTCGCTTTCAAGGTTGCGGTTTCCGAATACAAAGTACCAAGTGACAGCCACATCTTTGCGCTTGAATCTTTGAATGTTCCTGAGATGTTTACCTTACTATAACCACCATATCCAAACAACTTTATCTGTAAAGTTATATTAAACATTTTAAATTTCTGAGCTTGTTAAAAACACATTATTAAGATATAAACATCAAATATATACTTACTATTTTGTGTTGCTGATTATTACTCTCTTTCATATAATGTCTGATCGTAATTTTTCCAGCTATTGGTCCTATATAATATGGACTAAAAGCAACTGCGAGTGTCTTACTCTCTTGGCGTTGCATCGCTACTATCATGCTTGTACTAACTTGTCTGTCTCCGTAAAACTACAATATACACACTTATGTCAGTAAACTGTATACGAGCTTTTAATAACATATCAATCGATTTGTCACAAGATTTATTCAATTTGAACGATTTGTCAGCAGTACCATTAATACTAAACATTTTTGGCTCGTCCTGCAATAATTGAAATCACATTGATTAAAACACGTACCTTGAAATTTTTGCTGTCATCACATATGTCTAACTGAATTTTAATCTTGTTATCACTCGTGTTGCGGATTGTGAATTCTTTGATCTCGCATTTTTCTATCTTTACACTGTTCCATACTAAGGCAGCATGTGTCGTTCTGACCGGAATTATATTTCCTGCTACAGCTGCGCTGGATACCGTACTAGTCGGCGAATTTCTGCGGCAAGTTTCAGATTTTACATAGTATAGAAGTTTCAAATGTATCGTAAGAGGTTTTATCATACGCGATGAAATAATCTCACCTGCTAGAAGTTACGCTTTGCGGAGATGTTACTGGACTCAAAGACGCGACATTGCTGGGTGTATGGCAACGTAAGAAATTCTCTCTTTCCGATTCCAACGATTGTTGTTCGCCAATCACGTCATAATAGTAAACATTGATGCCAGCGACTAATTTAATTTTTGCATGTCTGCAGAGAAAGAGAGAGAAATATGGTAACAATATAATATAAACAAAGATTATATAACTTTCACTTTTATAACGTGAACTAATCGTCACACACACCTTTCGTTATCTGTAAAGTTTGCATCTGAAGTTTGTGGTTTATATACAATTAAGAATGAATCGCTTTCTCCAGCTTTCAAATATATATTGTCCGGTTTTATAGAAAAATCTTGTGTTGCATTTGTGTGTTCTTCACTTGGCACGATAGTAGCAGTCACGTGCGTTGCCACACTTCCCGAATTAATTACATTCAGTAATTTGCCCTGATGTTTTGACACAATTAAAGGCACTTCTGTATCAATAACTTGGATTTCACAAATTCCTATTATTGCATAGAGAGGTATTTCTTTTTTCAGAAGTGTAGTGTCACTGTCGTTACATTCTATGTGTACTATCAGTGTGTTTTTCAAATGTTGTAGCTGTCTCTGCAAAGAATCTATTCAACAAAACTCTCATATATTTTTGTTAAGAAAAATATGTAAAGAAGATCGCATAAGTAAGAATGAAATGCTTACTTCTTGATGTAGATTGCAATTTTTCACATTTTATATGAACAGTACACTGTTTGCGAGCTTTTAATATCAGATCAATCGACCTATCACGAGCCTTATTTAATTTGACCGATTCGTCAACAGTACAATTAATACTGAACATTTTTGGCTCGTCCTGCAATAATTGAATCACATTGATTAAATTTCGGTAAATATCTCTTTTATAATTACAATATGTTTGAATGTTTATAACAATTATTCTTACATATAAAATAGAAAGATTGATAGGTAAGTTAAAATTATTTTTATTGTGAAGTGATACAGGTAGAATTTTAAATGAATTTTCTGGAATATATTCAAAATTCAATTCTTGTTTTTCTGATTCTCTGAGGTTATTACATGTAACTTCAAGTTCAAGCTCTTCTGGATTAATACAAATCATGTGCCTTTTAATCCATCGCCTTTTTCCTATCATATCTGACAATATTATATTGAATGTCAGAAATATCGCTTCGCATAATTCTATTACTTTCACTTTAATCTGAAAGAATCACACAAATAATATACATCGGTAATATAAGAAAATTGACTTTTAATTGTTAATGAATATACCTTCGACGAATGTTTCTTATTAGGTTTTAATAGAAATTCGTTTGGAGGTGTAATTACTTTAATACATCTTCTTATTCCATCCAATTCAACTAATTTTATAACAGTCGTGATCCATTTGTTACCATTGTTTATAAGTTCAACATTAACTTCTCTAGTCATCCCGACAATGCAATTACATAAGTGCTCTGAATTCTTGCCGATGACGACTTCTATGAAATAAAAAGAATGATAGATATTACAGATCTTATTTTTTATCGGTTACTAATCGAGTTACTATGTTTAAACATTATTATTACCGTCTGTATTACCACATGTTTGTGTTTTTACTGAAAGTGACGAGCTCATCTTGTCGGAAATATCACTTTCTCTTTTCGTTTCTTTTTTCGGTGTAACTGGTATCTTCAAATCCTCGTAACTTTCAATAGAACATTTACTCATTTTAGGTGACAAATAAGATGGATTAACTGGCGACGTGGACTTTCGTACAAATAACTTAAAATCTGTTGTGATACTTATGTGTTAAAAATATTATATTTTTCCTAAGACGGCATATAGAAATTTTATATGTACCTTCTTGATTAAGTGAGGAAGTCGGAGTTCTGCCTGCTGCCTCTTCAAATAACTTCTCCTTGTGTCTTTGAAAAGATTCAAATTTTTTTAAAGATTTATTTAAAATAAATGATGGTGAACGTTTCATATCAGTTTTAGTCTTAGAGTCGTTTTTAATTCCACTATCTAGCGATAATTTCTTTGCAATATCTTCTGAACTAATATTCTCGTCTATCTTGGTGAAATTTTGAGTTGTTGCTAACATAGATTTTTTATCCGAAACTAATGTTTCGCTTTTCGAATGCATTAATGGACATTCTTTCTTTCTTTGAGCCATTAAGATCTGATCGACCAATCGTCGTGGCGTCACGCTATTATTGTTTAAGATATTAACAATAGTGCTTAGACTTATAACACTATCTTCGCTGACGTTTATTGTTGCATTTGGAGTTGCATTATTATGGTATTGTTGCTCCTTTATCGATTCTACAGACAATGTTGTTGCTGCAATAATTCCTTTTATAACATAGACAAAAAACTTCAATATAACATAAGATTTTCTCACCATCTGACACAGTTGACTCAACTAAAGGTTGCAAGATGCCTCGTTTTACAGGAGACTTCGCGGTAAAACCGAGACTTGGTCTTACTTTTCCATCTTTTTCCAATTCTCCTACATTACCAGATTTACGTTCGAAGTATTGGCCAACAGATAGTTTTTGTCCAGCACAGGACCTGTGTGTATAAAAATAATGATACTGCGTGTAGTCTAGAAATTAACATAATACAAGACAATACAAGAATTAATGAAATATATACAAAACACATACTCTACTGATAAATTATGCTGTCCAAAGATACCAGAAAAGGAACTAAGTTCTAATTGTTGTTTTTCTGTACTTGGTCCTGGCATAATATATGTATGATCTTGCTGCCAACAAGCTTCATCAACTAACAATTTTTCAGCCATTTTTGAACCAGACAGAAAATTCTCCTCACTAATTTGTGCTATTATGTCACTATTATTCAATTGCGCCATTACTTCGTCTGCGGCAAAGCTCGTAGCATTACACAATTCATTTAAAGGCATCATAATACTGCTATTGTTAATATTGGTAACTTCAGATGAACGAGCTGTTATTTCAGTAGGTTCAAAAATGACCTAAAATTCATTTTTTCTATGATAATATGCGTGAGATGAAATTAAACTAATCTTAAAAATAAAATTGTTGCATCATAAAATTGAGAGACCTACACTATTCATACTGGCTTTATTTGTTAGGCGATTGGTATCAAATTGGTCTCTTTCTGCCGTGTAACTTTCTCCTGGCAGAGCACAGCTGTTTTGAACAGGTTTTTGAACAGGCAATTTGCCTGTTACATTCTGTACATTAGTATTGTTCTCTTCATTTATATCTGAATTAATAGTTCACAATTCACATTTTACACATAATTATTTTCATATTCATTTGTTCTTCTACTTACCCATAGGTAAAAAAGAATCTGTTGATACAGTGCTGTATCTCTGTAAAAGTTTTCTAGCATTTTCAACTTGTATATCTGTGTTTATATATTTCCAGTTTTGATCATTTTGTATCATATCATCTTCTGCACTAATGCTTGCAAGAGCTATTACAAAATATCAAATATTTTTTATATTTTATAGTATAATTATATAAAATAAGTTATAATAACTTTTAACTGTGTAAAAATTATAATAGTTAAACTAATACACACTTGAAACATTACGAAGAAGACCTAAAGAAGAATCTGTCTCTTTTTCTGTTTGTTTATTTTCACATGTTACATTAAGATTGTGTTGTTTCTCCTGATCAGAAATTCTCAATGTGTTTTCTCGTCTGAAGCACAACATGTATATAAAAACGTTGTAATTCAAATAAATTTTCTTTGGATGATGTTGGAAAAACAATATAAACAAACATTTTTGAAAATGAACATGTAACTCAACCTATGTAGGTCAAATACTGCGAAGGACTAATATTTGAAAGATTTCAACTCCGAATATAATATCGGAGTATTTTTCAGATCGATTGTTCCAAAGACTCTTTACCAGTTAAAAGTTCCACTTTAAAACTTACACTCGTACTAATATATAAACACATGCATCGCAAGAGCAAGAGAGGAAGCAGCTAAGTCATGAGAATCCGTTAGGATTTGATGAACAAAAGAAGAGAATTTATAGAGAAAGACATAAAAATAAAAACACTCGAATACGTACGTCGGTTTTCTCTGAACGGTCGATGATGCTTGTGGCATTGGTGTGTTTACAAGAGTTGTATTTATTTCGTTTTGAACGTCGCAAGTCTTCGTCTTGATCGGCGTAAACAGATAGTCCTTTTTTTCCGCCATACTGACAATATCAGTTCGTTAAATTATTTAAAAAAACGACTATTTCAGTTTGCTCGTTTATTCGCTTACGAATCTTTTGCCAACTCAAACACTAACGTTTTTCGGAGCAGAAATGATCGACGTTAACGTTAACAGGTTCAAATTTAAAATGTTTCACGATCATCGACTACGCAGTACAAACATAAAATGTGCACGTCATAGATTGAAACTATTAGAGAGAGAAGCAAGCTCGTATTTAAGCCCCGTATCACACTACGGGTCGAGACTGAACCGTGGCCAATGAGAATGAAGATAATCTCTCTCAAGTCTAGTGAATGTCGTTGCTGATTGGTTACAACCTAACTTCGATCGTAGTCCGATAGAGGCTTTAAGGCCTGCGCGTTGTGCGCAGGAGCAGCCTTGCGGCTGCCATCTTGCAGCGGCCATCTTGCACGCGCGAGCTTGCGCGGTAGAACTTGTTTGTCGTATTTTACATCTCGCACGTACGAATTCTCGTTCAAACGTCGTTCAGATGACTCGTTCTCGCGCGATACGCGTTATCACGGTTCGCGAATTCTTGGCGACGATCTTCTCGACCGGGTACAGCCGGAGTACAGCGGCGTGAACGACCAAAATCCGTCGTTAAACACAAGGAAGAAACAGCAGCTGAAAGAGCACGAAAACATCATCGTAAACGGTATTTGCATTCGCGTGCGAGTTCACGACGGAGCGTTGCTCGTCGTGCGGACTGTCTCGTCGTCGAGATTCGTACAGGACACGTTCACGCAACGTCTCGGAGAATTGACGCTTGTTGTTGGCGGTAAAAATGCCGGATTCGTGAAGCGCGCGGAGAAGGTTAGGCGAGATCGCAACAACAACAACAATCACGCCGAGGTCACGCCGTCGCGAGTCGTAAATAAAGGTGGATGCGCATGCGGACAGCGAATCGAAGCGAAAAGGAGAGGGAAAGACGCGGCCCGGCTGGTGTGCGAGGATAGAGATGCATGGAACGTCCTGATTGGCCGCGGCGGCTGCTATGGCCGCCGATTGGCGCACGCACGCAACAGTACCCAAAAGCACACGGACGCAGACGTACACTCGCGGCAACGTAGCAGTCGCTCGAGCGACCGAGGAACAGTGAGAAGAGTGACGGAAACGGTCGGTCCGCACGCGTCGTCGTCATCGTCGTCGTCGCCGTCGTCGTTGTCGTTGTCGTCTCGTAAGACGGAAGGTTTCGGAGTGCAACATTTTTAAATACACAGATGCTTCGAAAAAACGACGCCGATCCTCCTCGGTGATAGCGAATATTAGGAACTGACGAGGAAAGAAACAAGGATAGAGAGAGTGAGAGAGAAAGAAAGAAAGGGAGAAATATTATATATATACACATATATATATATATATATATATACACACACACGTAGTGGAGACGTGAAGGGAGGAGTGCGGGCCGGGCGCGACGCCGACCGTCTCGACATAACCGCGTATACGTAAAACCCGACAATCCGTCAAATTTAAAGCCGCCGCAGGCACACCATTTTCAACTTCGCCCTAATATTGTGTATACCAGATTTTAGGAAACCGATTTATAAGAAGCGCGAGTGCATCGCGGAGTAAGTGTACGGTACGGACGGGGATAGAGGAAAGAGATCCCCGATAGAGAGTAGAAGGTGAGCGTATGTTGTGAGCGAGAGCGAGTGAGACACACGGAGGAGAGTGACGGTGGTAAGAGGGAAAGGAAAAACGAAACGGAGCGAAGTCAAAACTCCGACACGCAGGGACAAAGACCACCGTGGCGGCATAACCTCCAAGGCGTTTGTGCCGCGTTTCGGGGGAACCGCTTATGCGCCGAAGGCAGTAGTGCGTGAAGTCACGAGGTATATTCGAAACGACGGAAAGATAGCGTGAGAAATAGAGAGAGAGAGAGAGAGAGAGAAAACATTTATTTATTTAAGCGTTTTGAAACACGTTTCTTGAAGCGCGAAAATCGAGCTAAGGCGACGGAAACGGAGAAAAAAAAGAGAGAGAGAAAAAGAATATATTTTTACAGCCTCATGAGCTTCTACATGACAGTTGCAACTATTCGAAACTAGAAGAGGAGAGAAAGAGTGAGAGAGAAGGAGCGAGAGAGAGAAAGAAAGAGAAAGCACGTGGGAGGTCCTATATATCTCACGGACTGGCGTCACTGCGTCACATCTCTAGCCAGTTGCGTTCTTTGACGATACAGATAGAAAACAATTGTGGACAGCACGTGGATATCTTTCACTTTTTTCCCCGTGGGGACAATAATTCTTTCACTTTTGTATACGGCAAGTTCGCGCGTAAGTGCGCGAGAGTACGCGAACAAGATTCTGTCGGTCGTTTTTCTGACGAAACCGCGACGAAGCGCGAACACAAAAGCGTAAACACGTGCATCGGCAAATCCGTAGATAATAAACGGCAAACACCCGGCTCTCGCCATCGAGAGCGGAAAAACAGTGAGTCCGGTTGATGGATGAGGCTGGCAGGATGTTGCAACACGGAGGATCAGGTGTGGGTCTTATGGGTGGAAACCAGGGTCAAGCGGCCCAGAACACAGCCGGTTACGGCAGCATGGGTCCCGTCGACGGCACGGCGGCTCAGGGCCCCGATCAGGCGGTGGAAGCAAGGAAACAGGACATCGGCGAGATTCTGCAGCAGATCATGAACATCACCGACCAGAGCCTGGACGAGGCGCAAGCAAGGCAAGTTCCGAAATTCTTTTCCCGCTATGTTCCGCCATTTTTTTTTTCAACGTGCTTTTGTCATGTGGGATGTATAATTTTAACTTTGTCCGTTGCGTCTCTCGACCTTGTTACACGCTCGGCCATTTTGATATTTGTAACTTTTGTTTTTATTAAATTTCTTTTATGTGATTTCTTTCATGTTCAGTTGAAAAAAAAAACTCTCTTCTAGAATTTTATCTTCAATTTGCTTCTTTTGATCACACTCGTCAGTTGATACGTCGGAGCAGAAATTATGTTTACGTTAATCGTCAAATTGAGGGTTTAACAGTAATTTTTCATTTACAAAGTCGATTCGTTTTATACGGGCAAGTGCCGTGTAAACAAAATTTTTATAAAACTACAAGGCAACGTCCGCGCGTAAAACACGACGCACGCTGGTTTTACCTTACGGAGCTTCGGGTGAAACGCGATGGTGTTCACGGAAACGCGTTAAATATTACATAGATTATGGTTCGTCATTTTTTGCGACGTCACGCGACAAGTGTATTTTCCCTGTTTTTTTCTCTCTTGTATAATCAAACAAATGCGGCAATGTCATACGCGTCACAAGTTAAATTGAGAAAAGATTAGAAGAGACCGCGCAATCTTTACAGTTAATTAACGCGTGTACATCGCGAAATGCAAGTTATTTGTGTAATGACGATGGATGAGATAACGCGCGCGCGCTGCACGTAACAAACTCGTGTGTGCTTAGCAAATTGTGCGCACGTTATTCATTAGGCGCGCGTTAAGACCAATTTTATCTCACCGGTGCGTAAACACTTCTCTTTGTCTTTTAAAATTTGACGGAGCCATGCGAGAATCGACGAGATATTTATTTCTGGATACGATCTATCGATCTCGCGAAGAGGTCGACGCTACGTTAACAAATAAACAAACGTCGAAGGCAACACTCGTCGCTCCGCGATGTAGAAGTGTAATCCTCGTGCCTCTTGCATTTGACTATACGTACACGCGCGCAACACCGCGATACTGTATATACCACACACATATTGTCTTGCGTTAAGTTTATGTTAAGTATCTCGTCGCGTGTTCGATGCCCACGCAGAAGAGCGCCACGCAGACGTTTGCTTTTCACGAACACGTGAATTTTATGCAAAACGGAAGATTCTCTCGTATTTTCGCAACGTGTATATATATATATGTTAAGGCGCTAGAAGTACTTAAATACAGCCCCGGGGATTAAGTAACATACATCCCGTATTAAGCTAATGTTTTTATTAACACTCGGTCGGTAATTTTGATGGTAATGGGACGTAATCTCGTGTAATTTATGCGCAAAGCGGCGCCGGATTTACGATCCTCCTTTTTTTTTTTTTTTTTTTTTTTTTTCAAGCAAAATTTGCGGCAACGCGTCCTTCTTTCTCGCGAAAATTCTTTATTACCGCTTCGGTTAAGGAGCTTTGTTCCTTTTTACATAATCTCGCTTAATAAATGCCAAATTAATTCAACCATCTTGTGTTCGCCTTGCTTGCAGGAAACACACTCTGAACTGCCACAGGATGAAACCCGCCCTGTTCTCCGTTCTCTGCGAAATCAAGGAGAAGACAGGTGATTTTTTTTTTTTTTTTTTTTTTTTTTTTTTTTTTTTCCGTTCCGACTCGCTTCGGCATGGACCATTAGATTTTACGCGCGTAACGACTCGCTTATTTCGCTCCGCGCTAACGAATACATGGAATTTTTTAATGAGTCAATTTCGGGCGCGATAAACCTGCATTCGCAACGTATTGTTTTTATTACGTAAAGGCTGAAGTTTCATTGGGAAAAACTTCAATGTCGGAACAACAACGCGTTTGTGTTTGCGCGCGCGTGGAGATCGCGAATGTTGCACAGAGCGTATTATTATTATTTCTGCAGCGTCATTGATTATATCTCCGCTCGGCAAATGGAGTTTCATTCCGTTTCGATGTGCGCGTTACCGTTCGGTCATAAATCATCGGTATTGTTTAAACTACGGCCGCTGACTTTCGGCGACCGGCTGTGTTTGGAAATTGATTTTTAAATTGCGAGTTTTTTTTGTAATTCGAAATCAATTAAAAAACCCGGTGCAATGGATCCCAACGAGTTTAGCTTTTTCGAGTGCGCGTTTGCGGAGAAAATTTTTCTTTAATATAATCGTGTCGTAAAAAAAAAAAAAAAAGAAAGAAACAAAACAAAACGTGATAATAGGCGTGATAAGAGTGTGCTGTAAGGTGTGTGTATTCTTGGCACGTCGAAAGTCATCCAGAATTACGAGCTTCGAATGCGATCTCCGAACGAGCGAGAACGAGCGTAATTTCGCGGATAATATCGTCGACATACGAACCATTGCAGCTCATAAGCGCGATAGGCCGAAATCGAGATATCGCCTGAGATCCCTATCTGCAGAGAAAGAGAGGGAGAGATAGAGTGAGAGAGAAAACTCGCGTTCCCTTCGACTACCCTTGTCGCGCGACCCCTGCGCCCATTCGAAACTCGTAAACATAATTTTTATGCGATGTTTGGATTACTTTTACGCACGGATCAAGAGACCGCGAAACGCGCAATTATTTTGGGGGAGGATTTGTAATCATGGACGAAACGGGAGAGAGAATGAGAGAGAGAAGAGATAAAGAGAGTGGGGTGATGGAAGAGATGGGAATTCCGGGATCGAAGATCGGTGGGAGGTTGCTGGCTACGTCAAAAGTATTCGCTCCCCAGCGCGGGAGTGGAAAGACCACACCACGCCCCTCATGTGCTGAACTTACCCTCTTTCACGTCGCTTCTTCGATGGATACGTTTGCGTGCATGCATGCAGACATTCACACAGTCTCACGCGCACTCACACGAAACAGTCGACGAGAGTGTAGGTATCTCCACGTTGCCAGAGTTGAAACTGTGACGTCACAGTCACATTCCAAGTTTGTGAAAGTCGTCCTGTTGTTTCAACAATGTGTTCAAATGTTACGGGGTGCGACCGTAACGAAAAAGCGGCATCGCTTTTCCGATACAATTGCAGTTTTGTTATTGAAAACACGTTCGGATACGCTTCTTGATTTTCCTTGACATTTTTTAGCTATTGTTCTCGTACAGTCGTATATCATAGTCGATCGTTTCTTTGCGGAATACAAAATCAATTCTATTCCACAAGCTACGTTTTTGTTTCAAATTCGGAGTCAGTAACCTTTCATGTTTCTCGAATCACCGGGGTGTTTAACTACCTGAAAGTCTTTAGATCCGAAATCTCTACAGAAAAAACACATTTTGCTCAAAGAAATACAAAAAAAAAAGTTTTGGTTTGCAAAAAAGTTTCATTAAAATTCGAGGTTTTTTATTTCGGAGACACATAATCGCGCAGAGTAAAACGATCTTGAATATTTTTGCGATATTTGAAATTCGAGTGACTTAATTTTCGTGCTCTCGTGACTAATAACTCAAGTTGCGCGCGTTAAAGAAGCGTTTAGAAACAAAGGTAAGGTAACGCGAGCGTGTTCGACCGCAAAAAAAGGAACGTAGCGAAGTAAAACAGTCGATGACGGATTGTGTAGATTGCCGTTCGGTCGTTTCGCTCGCGTAAAACAGAGACGACGAGAGGAGAGGAAGCAAAGAGAGAGAGAAAGAGAAAAAGAAGGGGTTCGAGTTTATCGTAAACAGAAAGAGCGTCAAAGTATGATGAGCACTCGAGACGATGAATCGTTTTAATGGTCCTCTATCTTTTACGAGTTCCGCCGGGTGTGTGCGCGTGCGCGCGGAAAAATTGTACCGAGAGGCTCTCTCCTTCTCTCGTGCCGCAAGAGGGAAAGAGAGACGCCGTGATAGTCGTAGTCGAGTTTATGGGCGATGGCTGACGAGGCAGTGAAAAAGTACTAAACCAAGAGGAGCAGATAAACGCTATGTTAAGCAGACCATTTTACCAGCCATTTAATATAATCGGCTCTCGCACTCGCTCACGCTCGCGCGCGCGCGCGTGTTGCTTTTGTAACTTCGGATCAGGAACGTACCAAGCGTAAACGATCGCTCTTGAACGGCTGTAATCCGACTTTTTTGGTTTTTTTTTTGCGATGACCTTTGCGTTTAACACACGCGATTTATATTCATCTTTACCGTTGTCGGTTTCCTTCCTGTGCGAAAGAGCTTAAATTTTACATGAATCTCGTGGATTTCTATGACGACCAAGAATTTTGCCGTTCCACGAAGATTATATTGCGACTCTGAATGCGTGTAAACGTTGTCATGTATCCGCGTTTCTCATTACAACCGAATTCCCATTGCACAACTGATAATACGATAAAAAACAAAAGATCTTCTCAAGTTACTTTGCTCGAAATACGTCGAAACTGTTGTATAAAGAAAATAATTTGCACAATGTGCTTTACAACTGCGATCAAGAGCAGCTCTTTTACGCTGTTCGCGTTGATTCATCATCAGCTCGATCATGAGACGGGAAAATCAAACAGTCGCGCGTTTAGCAGAAAGCGGATACATATACGATGAGCGAAACACGAGAGACACGCACAACTTCATGACTCCCGTTTAATTCGCACTAATGGCAGAGTGTGTGTCCCACTTCTTCGGATATCGCGCGTAACAGTGATCGATCGGGCTCGCGGAGTCAGTTATCCGCCGATTACAATTTGTCACGGTCAAATTGGAAGAGGCGCTTTTCTCTCCCGTGTAGTACATAGTAGCAACGCTGATCTCTTCGAAAACCTGTTTCGGGGGCAGCGGCACCGCTCAGAACGATTTCCCGTGGGACGGTGGCGTAGATCCTGAATACCGTGAGAGAAGAAAAAGAGAGAAAGAGAGAAGGAGACAACGCCGGCTTCGAAATCCGCGGGATTTCTCGACTTGCCTTTCAACCGCGCGCGCGGCCCCAATCCCTTTTTTCGTTTTCTCTCCCTCGTATACGGACAACTCGTCGCGTTGTTGTGTCGCGGAGCAGCTGCATAATCCCTCGTATGCGATGACGTTTCGTATCAAAGAGACCTCAAGAATGTCACGAGAGTTTTGCCGAGGTCAAAATCTCTCTCTCTCAAAAAAAAAAAACAAACAAACTCGATAAACAACCGTTTCCGTAATTTATCGAGCGCGGGATCGCCGAACGATAAACCCTTTCGCGGCGCGAACGCACAAACAACACGACGAAACAAAATTAATCCGCGGGCCGAACAAACAGATAATTCAACCGAATAATAATCCGCGACGCTGCCGTTAATCACGGGATCGGCCGATATTGATTTCGCGCCGCGACGCGCACTCCGATTGGCTGACTTACGGGTCGTCATTGCGTTTCGTCGATTCGCGAGTAATTGAATATGCAGGATATTTGTGTCTACGTTTTGTTGTATCGCGTATGATAATAGCGGCGTTGCCAGAATTCTCAATTTTGCAATTTCGAAACAGTCGCGCTTACACATACAAATTCTCCGTTCTCTGATTTTTAACCGCTAATCAATAATAATTCTGGTTTTTTTTTGTGCATCAATAATGCGCGTGATTCATCCGTACAATGTTTTTCGTGTGCGTTGTTGCGTAGCGTTTCTTGTTATTTTCACGTCGCGCGTTACCTATGATCAGAAAAAGCGGTTCGAAGATTATTCGCGTTCTTCGAACACGCAAGACAACAAATTGATTTTGCGCAAATGGCGCTCGTGCGTAATCTTCCTTGCGCTGCGGTTTCGTGATATGTTAATGTTAATCCAAGAGGCGAAACGAAACTGAGGCCTCGAGCGCATTGCGTTTTGCTGCAACCGGCCGACCTTGATTTCGCAGAGCGCATTTCACGCTGGATTCACCCTCACCCTTATCTCCCGTAATTAATGGTCCCCGTTCGCTTCTATTTATTACTCGAGTGCGACATTGAACTTTACTCACAAAAGGCGAATAAAATTCTGGCGATTGTCGGACGCGAACGATCAAAAATGCGCGTCCGGGCGCGTTTCTCTCGTCGAGATTGTGCAACGCGCCATTAAAATACGAATAAAATTATAGGATCTCTAGAGAGATCATAATTGTTTTTAACACAAAGTTCGCATTTGCCCGGTGTTGCAAAAATTGTAAGATACAGATGTTAAAAAGGACAAAAGATAAATATTTTGATTTGGGAAAAAGAGGCCATCGTGAGCGTCTTCCGTTATTATAACAATATGTAAGAAACGTGGCTTCGGTTTTCGAGAGGTTGACGCCGCCGCTCATTCCGGCTCCAGCTGGAATGTCGTTCCCCTAGCTTCGCTTTTCTTTTCTCCTTGTTGCCGCGCTCTCTCTCTCTCTCTCTCTTTCTCTCTCGTTTCCTCTCTTCTTCCTCTCTCTCTTTTTCTCTGTCTCTGTCTCTTCTTCATCTGCGATCCTCGCATGCAGATGGAGTTCCAGCATCTCAAGGTGAACCAGCCTCTCTGCTCCTTTCTCTCTTTCTCTCCCTGTTCCTCGTGTCTTTCTCGCTTTCTCCTTCTCTTTCTATCTTCTTCGCCTCGTCTTCTCTCTCTTATGTCTCGAACTTCACGGAGTCGACTAACGAGATTTGTCCGATTCGAGAGAGAGAAAGAGAGTCCGCAATGCGCGCGAGCGCGCGCTGATTTATTACAAAAAGTCGCGCGGTTCGCGGTAAATCGCAAAGTCCTATGTAGGTGCATAAGCACGGCTTACTTTCGTTAGTGGAAACGTTTCTTGACGACCGTTCTCCTGCGCGTTTTTCGTTTAGCGCAAAACGAGAGCCTCTCCTCTCTCTTGATTCTCATGACCAGCCTTAATTACTTTCGATAGGTTGCGCGTCACGCGTACTACGTTAATTACTTACGGCGGCGGCTCGCGATGACGGGCAAAAGACGGCCACGCGCGAGTTATTACGACACTGTGCGTGTGTCTATAGATGCTGATAAAGAGACGCGGCGAGTCGCATTATCAAGTAGCAAAATTACCATAATACCTTCCCGTTTACAGATAACATAGACAAACATTGTTTGCGGGAGTTAATGCGCGCGTCGTTGAAACTTTATCGGCAATCACCTGTGAATTTCGTGCGGATCGCGGTTTTTTTTTTTTTTTTTTGCATGAAGTCGCACTGACACGTCGCGCTTGAGATGTTTCCGATTCAGAATGCACGTAGAGATACAATCGTCGTCAGCGTGGACGTTGTCAAGTAGGGAGAGAGAGAGAGAGAGAGACTGAAAGAGAATAAGAAACTATTGTGCTGTCAAGCCGCGCACGGCAATTGCATCGCGGAGTACCGTTAGCGGAATTGTATTTAAGTAAGTCGCTTTAATTGCGCGGAGTTGCTGACCGGAAGTCAGCATCGTTATGGTCACTGCTCCCGTGATGGGGATGGCTTGTTGTTTATTTATTGGATGTTTTGGAATCGATGGGAAGCAAAAGATAGATCTCGGTTTTCGAGTGCGTTTTCGGCGGGGGGTCAACGCTCGAATTTTCGCCCAAATAAACAGATCCACTTCGGGTCGTTGAATCGAATGATAAACATCTAGCGACGAGCGAGAGGATCGCTTTGCGGAATTTCGTTGTGCTTGCGATGTGACACGCCAAGCGCGCGCGCGCGCGCGTAAGGTGACACACGCGTGTGTACGTACACGGTCGCAGGAGGTCGATTTAACAAACCATACGTTACGCCACGATAAAATCTCGCAAACCTATAAACTTCGAGCCCGAGCTAGGTGCGGGTACGTTATATCATAAAAATCCAGTAAAATAAGCTCGTAAACCAAGCAAGGAGGGAAAGAGCGGAGAGAGGAGAAGAATGAAAGAGACGGAAAGCTGCCGGTGTGTGCTGTCACGATGCGGTATAAAATCTACTCGCGGACTAGCTACGTGCTCGCACGCGAGTGCGTGCGCAATATTTTCGAGTGCGCGCTCGAGATCGTACGAAGTTCCAATTGCGAGATATATGTGTATGCCGTTCCATAACTGGAAAACAAAAAAAAATATATATATATATGAGCAGTAGGAACAAAACTGGAACACGCATCAGACTGCTCCCGCAATTTTAGCATATTTACGTGATTTATTATGTCGATCCTCTATCGTTCCGTGTTTGAAGTCACGTACCGATATATCGATATTTTTAATCTAATTTCATTTTTAGTAATGTGGTATATGCATCTTGTTCTGTCACCTCTTGTAACCATAGAGATTTTTTATCGCGATTGTCAAAAAAAAAATTTGAAAATTGTAAATTTATTGTTAATGTATATTCGGGGGTTGATATTTGCTGGTTTCACGTTACATACATTTTTTTAACATATACTCACGAAAAAAATTTATAGAAGGTAACATTGTGTAATTTCGGTTGATATAATTAAATTTATATATTTTTTTATACTGAGACATCACTGCATATATGTAGATACCAGTAGAGATTTTAAATAATCTTCTATTCTTATAATGAATTCTTTACGTGAATCGAACGCGATAATTATTATTAGTACGGATATGTACACGCGTTATGTTTCCCACGATCGTTCGATTTATCGGAGCTTGACTAAATCAGAGAATCTCAGATTATCTCGACCGATGTATATTCACGTCTTCTCCGATGTGGACGCGAGAGAGGAAGAGTCATCTTTCGAGAGGCTAATTGGAAGACTCTCAAGGGCTACTCTCTCTCGTATACGCGCGCCGTGGGCCGGCGCGTTCTCTTAATCGTATGGTAATTCTATGGAGATTGCATGGGGCGAGGAGAAGCTCGTAGCTCGAGATCGTTAGGCCCTTTTCGTCTCCTCTGGGACCTAAAACCTCCACCCCACCTTCCCCATACTAACAGCGTTCCGCTATCCGGCTTCCAATCACTCCTTTCGTTTCCCACTCGTCATCGTTGTTGCCCCCCCCCCC
>QVNW01000659.1:0-31042 GCA_014825475.1 Pseudomyrmex flavicornis | reverse complement strand
CGTATTTCTTTAACTTATAGACTTGAGATCTTTTCCAAAAACTACTAAATATATCTTCAAACTGTCTAAAAAGTAGACATTAAAAAAAAAAAAAAATAACATTACCGACCATTTCGATTTAATAAATTGATCTAAAGTGATAGATGTGATAGAAAACTCCTTTTTAGCACCCACAAAATCCGACCCTACGTAATAGAACTATGTTAAATTTTCGTTCTTTATTTATAAAATATTTTTTTACAACTAGTTTATTTTATTTTATCATTAATTATATTCTTAGTCATGCATAATACGCGTTTTTTTCTTAAAAATTTTAATAGCTCCCTTTTAGCACCCACGAACTTCGGCCGTACGTAACAGAACTACCTTAAACGAACGAGCAATTTTCTAAAACCCGTGATAAAAAAAATAGCCGCCTTAGAACATGCGAGGAGATGAATTTTAGAAAGTTGGGATTCGAAATATTTCGTTTCGCCGCGGAGCGTATATCCCGCGACGAAACTAAATGAGACGGACACATAAGGAATAAAGAATATAAAATTTAACGTGATAAAAGATAGATAAGTTTCGTTGATGTGCCCGACCGCGGCTCTCGCCGGCGCGCTTACGCTCCGATGATTTCCATCGACACGTTTCTTTTTTTTCTCGGTTTTTTTTTTTTTTTTTTTTTTTTTTTTTAATACGCGTTTCGATACGTCTGAACGATTCCAAGAGCGATCTCAGAGGAATCGTAATGTACGCGAAGTAAATTCTGGACCTCTCCGCGCCGTCGCCGAAGAGACGAGCGATGATTTTACGGTCGAGGAACGGTACGATCTCGTCGCGCTTGTGACTCGACCTTTCCCCGGCGATAATAAAAAGTGATAAAAAACGGTCGAATCTCTCGGCTTCCGCCGAGAAGGTTGTTGTTGTTGTTAAATATCGAGAGAGGCTTCCTGTGTGTGCGTGATCTCCCGCCGCCTCGAATAAATTTTCAATCGAAAAATCCACTCGTTTTTTTTTCGGTGATTTTTTTTTCCCATTATAAACGCGCTATTTAAATGAGCGAGAACTCAATAACATATATCGTGCGCCTTTTGTAAAATCAACTTTCCGCACGTAATCACGGACTTGGTCGGACGAGCCTTTCATCGCGCGCGCGCGCGCGCCACACACGCAGTTTGCCGCAAATAAACAACATCGCGCAGAGAAATATCGAGCGTTTATTCGCGAGAGCGCGTGCAAGAAATTTCGTTTATTTTATATCTCGCGCGCGCGAAGTCCGGGCGGAATTACTATTATCGGAGAGTGCCGACGTGTTTCTTTTATTCTCTACCGACGACGAGACGAGGTCGTGTTCTTAACTCGCGTAAGCGCTTAAGTAGCGTTCGAGCGGCACGGTCACCTGCCTTCATGCCGGAGTGACTTGTAAATCACTCCACCGAAACTGGGGTACGTGCCCGCCGCGGAAGACAAAGGGCCACCGAGTCGCAAGGGAAAAAAGCGCACGAGTCTCAATCGAGGCGAAACAACCACGAGCTCTCGCTCGGAGATGATACTCTTTCGCGCGCGTTTCCTCTCGCGCGCGGTCCATTTCTCCGAAACTTTTTCTCGCGCACGGTCGAAGAGAGCGGATTCTCTTTAAATTCGCGTGTCCTACAGAGAGCGAGCGTTATATACGCTTGTAACATGATTTTCCTCTGTTCCTGTTTCATGCACAAAGTTAACGAGACTTACAACTTGTATAATTTAACATGATGTGGTTATCGAATTACGACTTCTCGCTTCGATATTGAAAGAGATATTTTATTTCTCTCTTTGTGAGAAAGACATAAAAAAAAAAAATTGTTTTAAATAATTCAAATATCATCTCGGAATAGATATTTGACGACGAGAGCGAGAATCGATTTTATGTCGAGATAAATCTAATGAAGGAAGTGCCAATACTCGTGCGTTTTTGCGAACGGTGCAACGTCGAAAGTTAAATGGGATTTTTAGGTCACACTCGCGGCTCGCGCGACGACGTCGCAATTTCAAGCGCCGAACCGGCTGCGCCTGGACGGCGTTGTTTTTCAGGGCGCAACCGGGACAAAATAAGACGGTTAACGCAATATAAGGCGCAATGCCGGTCGAGTCACGTCCGCAACGGGGCACGTGCAGCACGCGTGCTTCGGCCTCGCGCACCGACAAAAGAATCCCGAGGGAATAACCTGCGCCTGCACTCTCTCGTCGCGATCAGAGTGTGCATTCGCTGCAAAAATATACGCGACGCTTGAGAACTTTCGATAATTCGAGACTTGCTGCGCGATCTTTATTACGTAGTACGTCGATGTGTACGTACGAGAATGATCCTGTTTTTAAAACCTTTATTCTTTAACGTCGAAAAAATTGTTTTTTTTTTTCAAATACAGGTAACCCTTGTATAACACGGTACTTAGACAGCGCAGTTTAAAAATTGTGATAACCCTTGTTCAATGCGGTTGCGGTTTCGATATAATGCGGTTTTGAAATTGTTAGAGTTTTACTTTTTTTACTTTATATTAACTTATATATTGCTTTTACTATATATTTTTTAAAATAAAGTAAATGACGTCCAAGAAATTTCAAGTGATGACAATAACCAATCACTCGTAAACAAAAAACATCGACGATACTTTGAAGACAGTTGATGACGATTAAAATCTGCATTTTATTTTATTCTGTGCGCAACATTTATGCATTATGTGCAATGAAGTTTGTAGCTTGTAATTATACCTTATGATGTTATAAATATGGTACAAAAGTTTATTTCATAGTTTATGTATGTTTTCTCAACTTACATGAATTTTTTTAATTAGATAAAAATATATTTTTGTCGGACGCGCTAAATGTTGTTATACAATTTAACAAAAACTTAAAAGAATGCAAACAAATAGAGTCTAACTCCGATTTTTAATCTGATCCGCGCGCTTATGCGAGCCTCGTATAACGCGATTTATATAACGCGGCATTTCTGTGGAACGGAATATCCGAGTTATATACCGAGGGTTACTTGTTAATTTCAAAGAAATCTTATTTTATAAATCAATAAGAAGTTGAAATGAATGGTCAGAGATGAATGGTAGGAGTTCATAGACACAGTCGTTGTTTTGTATTATTAAAAAAGACTTGATGATTTGAGTAAATATTACATAAAGCAGACATTTCGACCGTGGATTCGGTCTTTATCAATGTTAAGAAAGCAACTAAAGAGAAGAGAACTAACACTGTAGCATGTCCGTAGTCAATGGCACAGTAGCTGGCAAAACAGTACGACATCGTTAGCTGTACAATATTCAAGGAACAAGTAAATTATTTTATAAATTTGTGAGATTTGTACAAAAATTTAACAATTAATTAGAAAAATTAATCGTACAGATCAATCTCGCGTTATCGATTATTTCTTTTTTTTCCCAAGCGATTTCGAGCGCGCATTAACTCGCGCGAAAAATCCGGAGTCTGTTGTTAACTTATCTCTCTAAACTCTTCCGTCCGAAGTATCGGGTTTTAGCTTTTCTTTTTTTTTTTTTTCGTTACGTACGCCCGGATACTACTCGCCGTATGCCACGACGAGGATCACCAGATGGTCCACGATGGTCTGGCTCGCCGGGTCTACCATCTGATGCCGTACTTTCGCATTTTTTCTTCGGGGGATCCGAATCTGTCGCAAAATAAAACGACACCGGCGCGCGCGTACTTATCCCAGACAGTCGAGAGTCGTCTGTCGATGTCTGCGACAGGAGCCGTGATGATTTTTACGAGATCTGTTACGAATTTTTAAAAAAAAAAAAAAAAAAAAAAAAAAAAAAAAACAAACACACAAAAATCGCAGAAGAAAACACGCTCGTGCGTTAGAAGCGCACTTTATTCTTGTTGCAAATCAAACCTGTCGTTCCTTTTTTGTGATATAAAAAACGAAATAAGTTGAAATATTTCACGACGAGATCAATTGTTCAATTATCGTCGCGCTCGCTCTCAGAAAGGAAGATACGGGCGCGCGCGCCGCGATTATTTTAACATCGCGATTCATTTCGAGATCGGCGTGTGTTGTTGAAGGTACCGCGCGCCAGACCGACGTGTGTGCTAATTCCATCGTATCCCGTAAAAACGGGCGCGATAAAGAGCGCGCGGCGTTGCTCCGAAACGGGGTATCATTAAAAGATCCCGGCGCGAGAGGCAGATACCTATTAAAAGGCAGCCAATTTCTATTGCCCAGATAGATAATAATAGCGCTGCAGTCTTTCTCTCTCTCTCTCTCTCTCTCTCTCGCTCTGTGGGTTACGCCGTAAAATCCTCTGTAAACCGCAACGGTTTTACTTTCATGCGCACGTTTCTTCTTCTTATTCCTCTTTGCGCTCCTCGTTGCTCTTCGTCTATCGTTCACGCCGGCAAGATCGTAAACGGTTTAAATGTGGCCCGAGAGTATGTACTTGCCTCTTGCTCACCTTCTTCTCTTCCCCTTTTTGCTCTTCATTCTCTTCTTCGTCACCGTTTTCCACTTCGGCTCCGTCTTCTTCGCGTTCTTCTTCTTCTCCTTATATATATATATATATATATATATATATCTCTCTCTCTCTCTCTTTGCTTCTTCGTGTGGTTCTCGCGCAACTTTACCGCCAGCGGAGAAGCACACTCTCGGTTTCGATGACCTCCTATTATTTTTCGGTCTCGGCACTGCCGTATTTATTTTTCGCACAGTTCCTTACCGGAGCGAACGACCGTGATGACATGTGGCTGGCGGTTGCGAGAGGTCGCGTCTTTCTTGTTTCAGCGAACTCACTCGAGAAAGAGAAAGAGAGAGAGAGAGAGAGAGAGGTTGAACTTGAAAAAAATATCATTTTGATAATTTTTGTCTTGTGCGAATAATTGTGTAACGATCGAAAAATTCACCGTCTTACAAAAATTTCCGTCTTACTAATCGCGTGTGTTTTTGATATCGCGAATTCATTCGCTCTTCGATGACAATTGAAGATTACGTTATATCTTCTTACGACGCAACTTACAAAACCATGTAGAAGAAGTACATAAAGTTCCGCGCGATAAAAGAATTTTTTATTTTCAAATACAATCGCGACACGCATAATTTACATGACAGAACTACTTGCCGTTGTCTTCGTTGACTACCAATTTCTTCGGTTTCACGAGGTAATTCGCAATACTTTATGTTTATGCGCGGTTCGATAACATGCGGTTGGCGCGGGCGCGGTCCGCGGATGCCATTTATATTCTTCTCTCTTCGGCTCACCGTTGTGATTTTGTTATTTCACACGTCCACGGACGTGTACGTACTTATTTCTTATACACGGTGTCTCATAATTTCGCGTCTCTGAAATCATTTGTTTGAAAAGAACTTTTTATCGCGAAATAAAAATCGTGTAGATTACGTCTTTGCGATTTCCAATAATTTCGAACGGTATTTTTGTAAATGACAATTTGAAGTTTGAGAAATTACAAGTTTTGAGTGTGAAGACACGTTTCAAACGTGATTAGTGATAGTTTTTGTATAATTATATAAATTTCTTATATTTATTATATTTATTAAATTTAGTCTTTTCTCAGTCTTTAATAACTGAGTTCTTCCTTATCTTTTTTTAAATTCAGGTGAGATTATATAATACATCTATTGCGTATTTCCGTTTGCGTGCGGATTAACGGATTTTTGTAACTTTCTTTTCAATTGAAATGAAATTTACTATGTATAGACACTGAAGAAAATCCAAACCAGGATCGAAACGTTTGTGATTTAACTTTGAATAAAGAAGTTTTTAACCCGAACATCTGATTCTTTTCTCGTATTGGCCGTTTCCTTGTACTGTCAAATTTTACGGAAAGCAACATACAATTAATTAAATTTATATATACAAAGTTTTTGTATATAAAACTTTTTTTGTGTATAAAATGTGTGCGCACATTCGTGAATTCTGTACTCGTATAAATATAATTTAATTACGCAATCGTGAACGCTGTCCCATTCCCGAACAGTCTTAATGTTTCGTTTGTGAGAGCCCTGTAAGTGTCATGTAGCGAAACCGTTGGGCTCTTTCACGAGAAAGCGCCATATGGCGTAGGTGGCAGAATCGCGTCTCGCGTTCGCTGGCAGTTTCGCTGTTATTGCCCGGTTTCTATCTTCGGCAGTTTCGAGCCGGCAATTACGGGGCGACGCGCGGCTCCCTTCCCCCACGCAAAGGCCGGGAGCCCTTTTTCACATTGGAAAGAGCGAGCGGGGTCCTCGTGTTGTGGCCATTGACCGGGCGCGGGGGGTGGAATTTTTCGTGCGTGCCTGGCCGCGCCATGCAACTCTTGAATTGCGTGGGAAATAGAGAGAGGATTGCTCGTTGCATTATCGTTACATCATCCAACGTACGTCGGGAACAAAAAAAAAAAAAGGAGTAATCACGCGCACGATAGATACGTTCGCACGACACGCGGTAACGTGTGTGTATCGCCGCTTAATGACAAATTACATTTCTCATTTCCGCACCACGTGAGAACCCGCTCCGAGCTTTTCAGTTATAGGTACTCTTATCGAATCGTTTTATCGCCCGTAATTAACGGTCAGTAATTCTGCGTCATACTTTTACATATCAAAAATATAACATCGTTGTTAAAAATTTTAACGATAATAAAATAGTAATAAAGAAAGAGGTGTTCAATGTATCTTTCATGCGATTGATTGTGAAACACAAAGTGCTTTATAAAAATGTTTCTTCGCGCTCTTAAAAATCGAAGCAAACGGGAGGCACATTCGTGTCGTCGTCCGAGAGAGCCAAACCAACAGCAGAAAGGGAATTAATTCTGTTTTGACACTTACGCAGTCGGCGGTTCTCCCTTCCAGCCGGGAGAAACGCCAAAATCTGGCATCTGCCTCTCAAGCTCTCCCACGCTTCGCCGGAGGATCTTGATCCTCATAATTCACAGTGGCCACTTCTCGAAAGGGTTTCCCTACGGGCAACCAGAAAGGGGCAACAACTGCCCGAGAACCGGTGAGCATATGCGTGTAGAAAGGTCGCGTGCCCGCACATATCACCTGCGGCACGCAAAAATCTGGAAAAACTATGTATACACGGAAGCACTACTCCGCTACGTGTGTACATATAGTTCCAACAGCTGCGGCCCGCGATTGGACGACGTCTTATTCAAACAGGAGCCCGGTGTTTCTCCGCAAAAGATTGACGGGAACAGTCGATTCGTAAAGGGATGATTTCACATTTTCGGAGGTTACTTCCCGCGCGAGGAGAAAGGGTTGCGGATCCCGGATTTATCGGAAACGACGATTGTCAAAGGATATTTGGCTCCAGCGTTCAGGATAATATTACACAATATCGATTTTAACATATCAAAAAATTGTTTTTTTCTCTTTTTTTTTTGTAAGAATATGCGCTGCATTTTGTATCTTTGCGTGTATGCATCGAATTATTGTGAAGGTAATCCCGAGAAAAACATATTTGAAACTATCAACAAAATTTCACCGGTCATAAGAGCTGGATGTTTTGCGAATAAATATATTTAAATGTATTTATATATTTTAGGAGTGTAAATTCTTAACATTATTTTAAGAATTGAAAGTTTTCAATTCTTAAATCCATATAGGATGCTGGGTTTGCATCACGTATATGAGAATACCTATTTTCTTCCCTTCGCAATTAATTTAGAAATTATATTGCGAAAAAAACACCTCAGCAAAAGTCGAACCTGAAATCTTCGGCTTTCCGTGATAACGCCTTCTCTATTCGGCCACCTAGGCACTTGGTGTTTTTCTCGCAATATCTCTCTGTATATAATAGTAAAGAGTAAAAGGACAGTATAGATAGTACGAGCCGAAATACTTGATGTTCGTGTATGTTTTTTCTTTATTCAAATCCAATAAACATCCAAACGTTTCAATCCCCGGTTGGGATCTTCTTCAGTGGTTTGACAAAGATAGAACGCGGAATTACCAAACAAATATACAATGTTTGAATTGCCATTTGTGTAAATAATTATACAAAATCGTTGAATATTACCTGATTTAATTGTAATAAAATACTTAAGTGTCCCGCGGACAGTCATCATTGGATGCAAAATTATCATCAAGTCAATATCTAAAAAATTCGAATTCAAGACGATAAATTGTTAAAATGAAATAATAGTCAATCTGTATATAATACTCTGTAAATAACAACATAATAAAAACATACTTCTCACACGTGTAAATAATTCCCTTCCACCATGCCCCCCTCAAAATAAAATTCTTAAAACATCCATAGATATTTTAGTGAACCTCGAAAATCCGACAAGGGAAATGCGTCTCATTCATGCAAAACTGTGCGCGTGCGCTGCTACCGCTTTTATAAGAATCGGGATGATGCATCCGCGACGATCGTCTGGCTGTTTTTCGCGGTAGGCCCGGGTTGTGTGCAAGGGTTGAATACACACCTCCGCGCTGCGCATCTATTATTGACGATTATGCGCCGGTTCGAAAGAAACGGCCGCGCGTATATGCGCCGTATGGGTGCTTGCATCTGCCGCGATCGTTACCTCGGATTTTTCTCCGTCGGAAGTGGCGATTGTGGTCGCCACGGCGTACCAGCATGCATGCAGACGAGTATCGGGGCCTCCGGGAGGATGCCCCGTGGTTTGTTTGCCGATGACTTCTGGCCTCGGTTGTCAGTTGCTGAGCTCTCTCGCACAAGTTTCACTCAACAACGCCTCATTTCCTTCGATTCCGCGGCAATTGTCCGCGAAATGATCTCCTTCCCTCCCTCTCTCTCTTTCTCTCTCTTTCTCTCGAAGGCGAGTTAACCGGCTATTGTCGACGGGACAAAAAGCTGATAATTGGAAGTTAAGACGCTGATGGCTTATTTAGCATATTTATAACAATAAACTTCTGAAGTCTTATATAAATATTTATATACATTCATCTTACAATATGATGAATTGCAATCTGAGTTTACGATGTTGTGAAATATACAAAGATGTTTGCAGCATTTTACACGAACTGTCATATCGAAAAATCTGCGAAACCATGAATATTTAGTAGAGCTGCATGAGCTGAATAATTTACATTTATTTTCAAGTTTTTTTCCAGTGAATTTTGAGACAACAAACCCCAACCCGTCGAAGTTAGAGGCATATGCGTCGGATTATGGGTGTAAGTACGAACACGTGTGCAAGTATGCATAGATCCCGGCAAGGTGGTCAAAGGGATAAGAGCAGCGCGTGCGGGGGTGGCCAGGTGCCTACTCCCGCATAAGTGATTGTGTCGGGAAAAGCGAGGGTGGGTAAAGAAAAAAAAATAGAAAGAATGTGTATCGGCGTGCGCGCGCGCGTACCGTTGCGCGCGACGTTACGTCGTCGGGGCTTATTGATAAAAGCAGATCAAACAAACTGAAAGTGAGATATGTATAAAGTTTCCGGGAATCTAAAATCAACACTAATGTGTCCGCAGCCTTTCGTTCGACCGATGCGATATTCAGAAGCGAAGTTATAATCTTTCTCGTACAGACCAGATGTTTTTTGTTTTCTTTTTTTTTTTTTTTTTACTAAACATTGGAATTTCACGCAGAAAGCTTGAAATTGTTACAACGTGCGCGTTATATCGCGTATAAGAACAAATATTATATGCGTTACTTTGTTTAAATTATATTTAAAATATTATATTATATCTTGAGATCATTATGTATATTTATATTTTAATTGTAGATGTTTTGTAATTTTTCTGAGAAGGATTCAATAAAGAATCGAAACGTAAACTGAGTTTAAATTACTTTGAGTAAATCATGATTTTGCACACTGATAACTGTGCTTAAGGCTCGTACTGGCCATTTCGTCAGTGATTTTTTAAATTATTATTGAAAAATTTGTTTATATTAACATTTACGAGTAAAAATATTATACATGACAAATTCTATATACAATAATAATATAATTCTATATACAATATAGAATATACAATATACAAAAAAAGTAATATACAATACATTCTATAAACAATAATAATATAATTCTATATACAATAATTCTATATGCAATAATAACTAACTTTATTAAAAATTCAAAATTAAATAAAAATATACAACATGCAACAGTTATTTTTATACTTCAACCGTAAAAAATGTAATGAGAAAGAGAGAGAGAGAGAGAGAGAGAAATTGATTATTAGATGTTGTCAAATATCATATAATTAAAGGGATTAAACCACATATACATAAGTGGCACTATCACGGCACGTTTACCGGCCAGTTGTTCGGTACTTGATCGCTAAGGATAAATTTACTCGTATCGTGAGACAGACAACCACCTGCGGGGGGCAGGTGTGATGCCGGACATAATCAGAACGGAGCGCCGCAATCCGCGCGCCATCACCCTTTTTTTTCCACCAGTACCCTCATCGAAATCTCCGACAGACTCGGGTATGCGCGTCGCAATGCAAAGTTAATTAACTCGCGACACGCGTAAAACCAAATTATGTAAATTAGTTTAGATAAAATTTTCTCTTTGTTTGCCGATAGACAGAAACTATTTTTTTTTTTCAATGAAAAAAGTGGAGTAATTTTGTATTTTCTGTTGCATACAGTGAAAAAATTAATATGTAAATCTGACAATGATTTTTAACAATCGATCACAAATCGCGCAAGAATTAACTTGATTAATAATCTCGGCCGAACCGCGGATGTTCGCCTGCACACGTTGCGCATCGTCCGTTCCTGGTGAGAAAGGGAATCCTCCGAGGTAGCAGACTGCAGCTAGACGCGGCGCTAGACCGGTCGCGAAGAAAAACTCTCTTCCAGTCTCTCTCCGGGTAGGTACATGCGCCGGCGCGGCGGTTTGTTCAGTGGGTTAGTACTGTCGGTCATGCGCCTTCTCTCCTCACGTTTTCCCGCGCTTCCTCTCTCTGTTCACTCTTTGTTTTCTATTTCTTCAGTTCGATTATGCGGGTCTGTCGTCGGCATAGCGTAACAACATGACTCGCCTGCGTGGACTCGTCGTCTCCGACTTCTTTCCTGTTCCGTCTTCTTATCTTCGCTCGACATGATATTCCCGAGGCGAGCGTCTATTGATCCTTTTATCATTCGACATCCTTAATTCTCCGTTTCCGTTTCGAGATTCCGATGGATCATGATCTGGAGAGTCTTCTTCGAGTCTGATACACGCATTTACGTTTCGATAAGCCGCATTACACCGCGTATCGAGATTGCATTAAGATCAAATAAAATTGAGACTTGAGTCGGAATAAAAAGAGAGAGCAAACCTTCAGATTTATTTTATACATTGCAAAATAAGACCTTGGTTAATGTTCAATCTTAGAAGGCAAGAGAGAGATCGCTCGCATCCGTTCCAACCGTCGGCTCTGAAATCCGGCGAAAAGTCCGCTTCTCGAACGAAAAAACGTCTTTTTTGTCGCGCAATTTCACCGCGACCGTTATCGCGGTCTAATAAGAGAACACACGAGGTCACAGAGGCGACACAACGGACGATAACGAGAGGCGACTATCAGAGAGACGCGAGGAAGTCTCCGGGAGAGGAGGCCAGTTAATGACTCGGCTACTTTATGCGACAGGTACACGTGTGTGTCGCGCTCTTCTCTTTCTCTAGCCGATGATTTTTCGTGGCGGGCAGAAGATGTGGGCATAGGGGCAGGCGGTGTCGGGGCCCAGGCGCTATGAGCGATCGCGGCCCGACACCGTGCGCCCGCGGCAGGTGCTTGTGCCTCTTATACAGCCTTTCTCGCTGGTGCCGGCGCTCCTCTCTCGTGCCTTCAATGCCGCCTTGAGTAAGAGCCCAGACCCCGAAAGAAGCACCACGGGCATCTGCCTCCCTCTCACTGTCTCTGTCCCTATCTTTCGACTGTCTCTGTTCTACCAAACGGTCGCGCGAGTCAGCGATCGTCAGACGAGAGTCGGGGAAAGGGGTGAGGGAGGACCAGGGGAGAAGGGAGGATCGCAGCCACGCGCCAACGATCCCCTCTACTCTTCGTCGGCGCTCTGTTCGCGCGCGCGCTGCTCCTTTCGCTCTTCTTCGCGTGTATCTCCACGTTCTACTTAAGCCGATCGCGCGCACGGCGGCGAACTCGCGCGCTAAATACCCTGACGTTCGATCGCACGCCCTTATTTGTCCAACAACCTTGATACTTTCCAAACGCGCTACGTATCCAACGGCGGTGTAAATCTTCATTGTCGCATCGACTCTATTCTCTCGCCGAATATCGAACGAATCGGCAACAAAAACTCGGTCGGGGAATTTTTATTCTCCTCACCCCCTCCCTCTGTCTGAAATCTGTCGCCGTTCGGCTTAACGCGGGAATGTTGTAAAGACGACGTTTTACGGCCGGAGACGAGGGATAGAAGATTACTCCGTGCACAACGTACAATCTCGCTCCCGTGTAATTCTTTAATGGTTATTCCGTAAGATACGGCAACTTCTTCTTACGGCTACGAAAAAACAATCTTCCCTCGATGTCTCGCGAGCCAATTCGGGTGCTGTTTCTTTCGGTTTTTACCCGAAAATATATTGTACGCGCGGGACGCTGACACGGGAACACTACGCGCAACAATCTCCTCGCGATGCTTTGCATAAGCGAGAGAATCGCCCGATGACCACTTTTGCATAATAATATTGCTCTGGCATATACACCGCTTTCGCAGAGATAAAAGCAAATCGAAATGCAAAAATCCTCCTCGTTTCCCGGGGAATAATATTAACTTCTGCCGACATCTTTACAGCGCGAACGAAATTATTGCGTTTCTTTGCGCGCTCGCAGTTTCGGCGGATCTACTTTTTTGGAATTTCGCGTTCCGAAGAAAAGGAGCGAAAAGTGTGGAAAGAGAAAAGGCTTAAACTCGTAAAAACTTGAGATAGCGGTTTTTTCTCGCGGGACGAGGTAAAAATCGCCGAGATATCTTATTTCCTTAAATAGGAGGTGCGCGGTTGAATAACGAGAACGAATCGGCTCGACTTGGGATTTGCTTAATATCCGTCCGCGTAGGATTATAAAAATATCAGAACACATAATTTTTCTTCACAACAGCTCGTGTGTGTGTGTCGAGAGGAAAAAATTCAAGAACATTCCTCGATTTAAAAATCCGTGTGTTTTTTCGTCGGTATAATCAAATATTTTTTTCGAGAAAGATATAATCTACACTTGATTTCCGTTAGGGTTCGGACGAACGTTCTCTTTCAAGCGGTTTCTCGTCGAATTTTTGAGATCCGAGGCGGTCGGACCACGTCAAAAACGCGCGAGGGAGAGGTTCACGCACACACATACAAAATAAAAAAAAAACGCGTATAAGCACAATAGCCACCCCCACCCCTCCGCTATTATTTTCAATTCCTCGCATTCAGCCATTGAGATCCGACGAGACCGGGATCATTATTGCATTCGCGCTTATATAGCACCAGCTTTATTACCAGACACCTGTGCGCGCGCGCGCAACTCCCGTCATTATTATTCGCATTGATAAACGATCGTCGCCACGTCACGGGAGGGATATTAATAAATGTGAAAAAATTAAGCTCGACACACCCGCTAACCACGCAATCGGCCGGATGCGGCCAAGGAAGTCTCGCGAGAGATCGCATATCACAAGAGCGCGCTGCGTATCGACGGTTGCTCTTTGACTCCGTCCGTCTCTGTTCGGTGCCGATACGAATAACGAGACAGAAAGAACATTGGATTACCTAATTGAAAAAAATATCGAATAACATTGTTGCTCAATAAAATGTTACATTAATTCCTTAATTTCGTCAATCTTTAATTATCTCAGAAATGTGCGTGAAAGTTTTTACTCTCTCTCTCTCTCTCTCTCTCTCTTTCTCTCTCTCTTTGTTTTTATTTCTATCTTTCTCCAACTGATAAACAGCGGTAGTCACTCTCTGATGGGATATTTTAGTAAACGCTGTTAGAGAGATGCCGCATTTAAACATTCTCGACAACGGCTTGTATGTCACAAGCCATTATTTTTTTTCCTCTTATCGCGTAGACCTGTAGTTTGGAGACTTTCCCCGGCCATTCGGTTTGCTTAATACCAGTTTAAAAACAGCAATAAAATCATGTTGCAACTTCCACATGAAGATAATTGGATAAGATACCGCGAAGTTTTCGAATTAATTTTGTTTTAGAAAAAAATGAAGTTTTTTAACTCCCGTTAAAATTATCCCTCGCGTATTCGCGCAACGGATATTTTTCGATGCGTCGACTCGGCTTTGTCGACACGATCGTGCGGGCTGGCTACACAAGAAAGGGAAAGATAGTTCTCGTTCGTATTTTCTATAAAATTCCAAGGTTAAGATTGTCCTTGAAAAGAATTCGCTTCTGATACACCGTGTGATTCGTGTGTGTTAGCCTCGCCGATCTTTGATCTTCCGACGCATAAGATCTTTTATTTACATCGGCGGTCCGCGCGCGTGACGCCGAGCATCGTTCGCGCTCGGAAGGAAAGACAACGAAAAATGTGTGGAACTCCAGCTGCGGCATCGCTTGGAGCTTTGACTTTTAATATTTTTCAAATGAGAGCCAGAAGGTCACACTATTGCCGATAATAGGATGTTAATTTTGTACGCCGCTAAATCTCGAACAGAGTTGTTCTTCCCCTGTTGTTCTTCTGTTTTGTACGCGCATTCACCGTTTGAGAAAATATTTCTTCTCTTTCGTTTCGTTTTCGAAACTTAAGACAGATTGAATAACGACCAAAATGCAAATCTGAACGTCATAAATGAAAGAGAGTGTGAGAGATACATCACACGCGTTAAATAATTACATAAAAAGATTTAAGACTTTCTTACATAAGACCGGGATCGCATAATCAAAATTACGCGTACAAGACAGATGCGTCTTTGCCGCCGCGTCTTAATTAAGGCGTGACTCCTTAAAAGTTCCACGGTCACGCTCCGAAACAGTATCTTTGCAAAATTTCATTTTATCTCGCGCATGCGTTTTTATTTTAAAATTACTGCGACATCTTCAACAAACGTTCGCCTCGCTTTATCGCATTTTTAATCTGTATAAATATATTTTTTGTGTAATCCGTTACAATTTTCCTCTTTTATTTCCTCAACGTAATATATTTACCGGATTACAAAACCGGTCGGATGTATCGAGCCGTTCAATTTTTGCAATTTGCAAATTAATGCGGTTTATTAATTTGCTCGATGAAGAATGGATGAGAAGCGTCTCCGTGGCGCGCGGGAAAGTATGCGCGCCGCCGCAGTTTCGCGTTAATGAGTGTTGGCGCGCGCCACGGCACCGCCGGCGTGCGGACGAGCACGTGTCGGACGGAGAGGAGCGCGCGCGAGCCGAGTGGAAAGGAGAGAAAAAGAGAGAGAGAGACAGAAAAAGAAATAGAGAAAGAGAGAGAAAGGCCCCGTAAGTCCCTTCGTGCGCGCACGCGGACGACGAAAACGGCAGCTGCAGCTGGGTGCTGCCACGCGCCCTCCGCCGCCTCAGCTCTCCTCGTACACCATTTTACAGGTTTGCTTCCACGACGCTCGTTCCTGTTCCCGACTCCCCCTTCGGTTCTTTCCTCTTCCCCTTGTGTTTCTTCTCTCTCTCTCTCTCTCTCTCTCTCTCTCCCTCTGTGACGCTCCGAATTCGTCCTCCTTCGCCCACCGTCCACCTTACTCTCCTTCCTCCTCTTGCGCGATCACCCTCTTGTCGCCATTCTCCTTTATGTATGGTGACACGTACGCACTCACATCGACGCGGGGTCGCGCGCCAAAGAGGACCACCGGACTCGTCACCTGCACCTTGGCAGACTCCCAACGGTCCCCACAGCCACCGTCGACACCTTGCCTAACTTCTTAGGGATCTAGTGGGGCGAGGAGGGAACCGAGGAGGGTAATGAAATTCGGGAATTGAAATTTGTTCCTGCGCAGTCGGAGATATCTAGTTGCCGATGTCATCGGCTATCGTCGTCCACGTGCCGGCGCGATCAAGGTGTATATACACGCATAGGAAAGGATTGATTAAAAAAATTATCAGAAGACTGTGATGTCACGCGCGGCGTAAATTCGACGATTCGTAGTCGAAATACTCGCGTCAATACTCGCCAGTTTAATTTCCTTTTTATTCTTCCTGGTGAAACCAGGAGCTGAACTATTTACACGTGTGTGTTCGGAGTTTCCTTCTTTTGGCGGAGACCGCTCGTAGTTTCCTTCTCTCTCTCTCTCTCTCTCTCTCTCTCTCTCGTTCTGACGTAACGCGCGACATTAAACAAGCTGTTGAACCAGAGGCAGGTGCATCGCGCAAAAGATGAATCCCGATGCGAAGTTTCTTTCGCGTGCGTGACTGCGTGATCTTGATGAAGCACGCGCTCGCATGCTCGTAATTGCACGTATACTACGTGTACGAGAGAGAGTGGGCGCTAAAAGTTTTTTTCAGAATTTTGTTTGTAACACAGTTTCTCGTTGGGAAATATTTCTCCAACAAGTATTTTTTGTTTCTTATTGTATCTTATATATCGTAAAATTTTCACGCGTCGCGCAAAAAACCCTCTTGAAAATCTTTTCGCGCCGATTCAAATCAAAAATTATCAAAGGCCAAAAGCTGGACGTGCACAAGTATCGACGTTTCGTTAATTATGCGTATAATAATAATTTTTTTTTTCAATTTATTTTCTCTACCGTTAAATGCAAATCACCTATTACATACTTGGTTTCTACACATGCGTACACGTGCCACGCGTCGCGCAGGTGATTCGCTCGTCATTCGGGATTTGTGTATAAATCGAAAGTCTTTCTTCTTCTAAAAAGACGTAGAATATCGAGGAAATTAATGAGAGTCGCGGTCACAATATCGGTGTATGCGTAATATAGGGAATGGATATATATATATGTATATTCGAAAAGAAAAAAAACGATCGGCGACACCTGCCATCTTAATTGATAGCTTCGGGGGACCCGCATGCTCCGAATCGTATATTTCTCATATCGAGATGTAAAAGTACAGATTCGATCGGGTAAACGCGGCACGCGCGTTTACTTTTATAGCGTCGTCAACACGCTGATTAACGAGAGAAATTCCAATCGCGGTTTTCGTTCATTCCCGATCGGGAATATCGAACTTTTTCAAGAAAATATCGACGTAATCTCCGCATCCGAAAAATGATGCTTTTGCAACGACGACGGGGGTGAGACGACGCGACTATATATATATTCGCGATCGTGCACGGCGTGCTTTTATTCGCGATTCGAATTTCGAATATTGTTTCTCTCTTGCGAAGAAAAGATCGCGCAATGATAATGCGCGCACGCGGAAAACAGGTTTTTCGAGAAGCGCGCGTCGCGTGCGCACACTTTATTATATTATTCATATGTAAGTGAAACCTTTTCAAAAAAATATAGACATAAAGTAGGATCGCAAGTTGGTGTCCTTGCGCGTGGTCTTGCAACATTGTCGATATCGACAATCCATATTTAGAAATTAATCGGATTGTGTTGAGGCACAAAAGATAACGTTATTACGCGCGGAGTGTGTGATCGTCATAAAAATTGCATCTGTACATTCGCTCTTTTTTTTTTCTTTTTGGTCTTGTACGTATATTGCGTTCGTACACATACCTCTCGCGAAAATACGCGACCGATCGCGAGTGAATTTCGTGCGAATTCCACCTGCCGTTTCGTTTCCAGGCTGACTCTTTTTGCTTTCTTATCTCGTTCTCCCCTCTCTCTCTCTCTCTCTCTCTCTTGCTCGCGCGCGCGCGCGCGCGAGTTACGGTATCCACTCTCATCTTTTATTCCGTGTCGCGTGTCCGAAGTACATTGTACATGTACGTGTAATTTGTGCGAGGCATTTTTGTTGTTGTTTCGGCCGAAATCGCCGTATAATTTTTTTGTCATGCCATTCTAGTTTATGAGAAGCCTCTTAAAAGCTCAAAAAAAAAAAAAACATTCTCTCTTTTTACGTTAAGAAAATTTAACAAGCTAATGTAATAAAACCTGTAATCTCATGATAAGAATAATTTTTTTCTTATTTAAGAATTTAATTATATTGTAAAATGTATGTAACAATTGTTGTTCGAAAATATAAACGTACCGAGGAAAACGAAATCCCAAACAAAACGACAGCCCAACAACGACATAAAGTCGAGCGTACGAATCTCTCTTTGGTAATCGATTCGTTATCTCGTCGCGGCTAATTACATCGGACCGGTGTGTAATTAACAGGGCATCGGCGCCTAAGAAGCGAAGGAGGAACACTCGCCGTTACTCTCGTTATCTACAAAATCTCTCAGCTAGTCCTCGTTTCATTCTTTTTCTCCTCCAAGTTCTTTTACGTGCTTCTCTCGTGCTCATCCTTTTTTCCCTTCCCCGAGTCTGGCCCGCGCGCTTCGGTATCTTTTTGGCACGCCCCCTTTCGGAGATCCTTTTTGGGGTTTGTCCTTCGTTATTACTCGCCGAGATTATCGAAGTTTTTAGCACCTCGAAACAGTGAAGCATTCTCACTGGAGAAACCGCTTTTTTGCGAACGGCCCGTGGATCGATCGTACCTTTTGCGCGAATTGGCACCACCGCGTTCCAAAGTGACGCGGCGATAAAGTTAATTGCATCCGAACACAAAATTTATACAAGTAGTGTGTCTATTAAGTTTTGCCGCTTTCTGTGAAATATCAGATGTATTTGTTACATTTGAATTTAAGAACACTGCGAATTATTTGTTTGTAAATATGATAACAATTAGATTTTTTTAAATAAAACAAAAACTAACTAAAACTATCACAGCTTAAAATAATTTCTTTATATGTTTCTTATCTGTTTACATGCATTGTAAAATTTTCTTATTATTTAAGTTGAAATATTGCGAAAAGTGCACACAAAATAGACAATACGAAAATCTTTATGTTTTTATGTAAAATATTGAAAATTTTTAAACGATGTAAGCATATGATTTTAAATAAACTTTTATGAAATTTTCTCACACGTATATATTGGCTAAAGAGAACCTGACTTTGTATTCACGTCAAATTACGCCATATTCTATAAAATTCACATCATGTATGCGCGCGGTCGGTACCCCCCCCTTCCCACCCCAAGTAATTAGTAGTCCATTAATTTCGAGTCCTGGATAAGGAACATGATCGTACGTCGGCGATTACAAGGAAAACCTTCGTATATACGCAAAATTCTTGCGCATTTTTCTACGTAACTTTATAACCAGGTGTTGCCGCCGACATGCGGCGCGCGAATATACGAGAAGCCGGTGCACATTCGAGAATGTTTTATTATTATCCGCGCACGCATATCCGTGCGCGGGCGGCGGCGGTGGCGGCGGAGGCGGCGGCGGCAACCGTAAGAGAGAGAATTGAAGTATTGAAGTATTTTATTATCTCTCCGATCTCTCTTCGTTGGTGGTGGCTTCAAGACGTGCGCGCGCGCGCGGTAGAGAAACCGGCACCGGAGAGACCCAGACTCCCACGGGTCACAGGGACAACAAGCGGGTTCGCGTGAGCGCGTCCTTGACCGCGGGACCTTGACACCCAGGCGATTGCATCCCGACCTCTCAGGGTAGACCACGTCATTTCGTGAAAGTGGAAACGCGCACCGTGCCGCGCGCGCGCGACACGACCGAACGCGCGGCGCATATACTTACATATATCGTTTCGTTGCATCCCCTCCGACCGAAAGAGCCGCACGGCCCCCGTCATATATCAGCTGGCCGATATTTGCGTGTCAACAAGATGCGCGGCGGAATCGCGTGATGCGGAGAACTGGCTCACAATAGGTAGGGAGTTATTTTCCAGAAGCCGCCAAGCTACAATTTGCTTGTAAGTTTGCTGCGGCGCTTATTCGCGGCGGTTATTTGTAAACGTGTTTAATTTCCTAAATGCACAGACAGGTTGACGCGCGCATCAATATGCGTGGCATTAAAGACGCGCATTAAACACGCGAGGATCGTTAATTTAAGACGTCCTCTCGGACGCGATAGACAGATTTATCGATATTAAATTTTCTTAAACACACATTCGCGCGGACGAAAACTGCATTCATTTTTGGTTTGGTTTCTCTCTGTATTTTTTATTTTTGTTTTTTTTTTTTAACATCGACCATACACCAGGTACTATTTGAATCGAGCTTTTATAATCGGCGAATTCACCTCCATGATATTTCATCCGTTGTCAGTATCCGGCGCGGTTCAAGGAGAAAGGTCCAAACCGTTTTCTTTTTCTCGCGCCTCACGCGTCTTGTTCTCCGGCTAATGTATTCAAGGTCCCTCGGGATAATCGATTAATGCGTAAAGACACGATTCAATTCTTCAACGTCACGGGCCACCACGCGAGGGAAACGATTTTACCGCGAAGGCAGTCCGCGCGCATTACCTTCTCAATCTTCTGATGTTTGTAATTAAGCCTATCTCTCGGGGAATATCTCGAGGCATTCCTCGGCACCCGAATCGCTAAAGGGCACCGCTGAACACTTTAGATAAAAGTTTTGTCAAGAAACCTCACGTACATGCCGGTCTTCTCTGTTATATATACACGGTAGCAGGTAAGTCTGGATTTTTCTCCCCCCGACTCTCTCTCAGGGCGTTCCCCGAGAGAAGTCCGGGAAGTCGTAAAGCGAATGTTCCGAAAACAGCCGTGACCGATGTTTGCGAGGTAGAATTTTTGCGAGCCCGTCGGACGAAAATTTAGAAGAGTTCTGAAACACAAAGACGAAGGAAGTTTAATTGAAGATAAAGTAAGATTTGCATTATTTAAATTTGATTATTTGATCTTAAGTTTCTTCTGATTTTGTAATCTCAACAAGAAATGTAAAACGGAATTTGATATTAGTCGGCGATAAAACGCGATAAAACGCTGAATGAAGTCGTTGTTGAAAACTCGGCGCCGTAGAGAGAGTAGAACACGGTGTACTATGTGACGCAACACAGAGCAATTCACGATCCGAGATCGTCGCCATATTTTTTTATTCCTTTCGCAATTCGTTTATATAACACGCGATATTATAGCATTTGTATATGTAAAAACTTTATTTTTCTCGATATTCTCTCTTTCATTTATAAAAAAAAAAAAAACAATCGACGTGCTAAACAGGCTGCCGAAATTAAATTACGTTCGATACATTTGCTATATTTTATTTGCGACTAGACTTCTCCGTTTTGTAGAGACGACTTATCATCAACTCGGCAATCAGCAGCGGGAGAGATTCTTGCGTTTCCGATCCGATATCATCGCGACGTCGAATCATTGGCGACGATCAAACGGTAGCCTCCCGATCCTCGAGATCCTTTCAACGGGCGCACCGAGCTCGTTGAAGAAGAGGATCCGTGATTCCCCGTCTTTTGTCGGGCACGAGGAATTCCTGCGTGACGTCCTGCGCGCACAGATAGCCCAACAAGATAGTTCAGCGAGCGCGCGCGCCGCCGCCGTCCCTACCGCCGCTCGGATGGCGTTTCCTTTGTGCGTTCACGTGAAAAATGACTCGTCGAATGATCCGCCGCAGAAGAACGCTCGCGCGCGCGGGGTCCACCTCGGATTAAGCCAAGGCACACACGGCGCGGCGCAGAAACGTTTGTGTACGATAAATCTTCGACGAGAAGAATCGCCATGTGTCGATCTTGTGACGATGCGTCCCCGGCCACTTACAAACGTTTCTCTACACCCAGCGACGGAGAATGAATGACACCCGGCGCGCGGAGGGAAACCGCGATTACGTCGGGATTGAATTGTGCCATCGGATTCTCGATGTAATGTAATACAAAATCGCGCACACGTGCGATTCAAAAATCTCGAATCTTCTTTTATCTCACTCGCCTCTATGTTAGTTCGCGCGTCTCTCTCTCTCTCGCAACTGTGCGCGTTGTTATCGCCCACACATTTTTTTTCGAAACGAAATTTGACAGATTTTGACATTCGCGATATAATTTGCGTACTCGCGAACGACGGACAAATACGGTCATTGTGATTTAATCCTCGATCATTCTCAATTGGCGATTTTTGGAAGTATAGTACATATACCAAAGTGTACCAAACTATAGTTTGAAGTCACTCGAACTATAATTTGGTACACTTTGGTATATGTACCATACGATCGCCAAAAATCGCCTAATTACATTTTCAATAATTAAAAAATTCAATATAAGGTCAGATTGAGCTGTCCGATATCATTTCAATGACAGTTTTGCAGTGAAATTGAACGTAATTTAACGGCCACGCGCTTCTCTCGTTTTTCCTCTTTCGACACGCTCGTAGCAAGGTCAAACGTTCGAGTAAACAAGCTCGTCTTCTTCTATTTGTCATACTCAATGAATATATTTTTCGACGAGCAAGTATATATAGCGATTTTCAGAAAGTAATTAAAGCACCAGAAAAAGTGAAAATCGCACACATAAGTTGGTACGTGCTGCGTTCGCTTGAGATAACGTGCACCGGTTTGTGGAAAGGATATCATCGCGGTGATAAAACTTGACAAGGTCGTTCTCGAGCGAGGCACGGAAAACCGCAACCGAGTTCGCGTTCGCAAGACGCGTCGCGGATCATTAATCAGCGTAGCGATGGCGGCGGCGAAACCTAGTACTCTATCCACGCAGCCTTTGTCGTTTTATGTTTAAACGGGGGGATTATGCGCCAGTTGTCACGGTAATTGCATTCGCGCTCGCACGGGCATATCCGTCATGTTGCTTCGGCGTAATTGCAATGTTCCCGCGAGTACACAATTCGCTAGAATGTTGACGTACTCCTGGCATGTGAGTGTGTTTGTCCAAATGAGACGCATTCGCGACACTTATCCGTCGTACGTATGTATTTGTACGTGTGTGTGTCGCGGACACATGTTTCCAGTTCATACCAGATCGACAAGAATAAGACATTCTTTCGATTGATTCGCGAGCGGAATAATAAACGCTCGCGAAAGAAATAATAAAAAACTAAAATACAAATTTTTGTAACGCGTGAAAGTATATTGTCAGATACGCGGCAACAATGCACGTCTATTTTAGAAAGATATAGTTTTTGAAATGTTGAAAAATATATAACAAAAGTATATTCTGCCCTCCTTAGCTAAAATATTCTATCTAGCATATATCGGAAGAATCAAAATAACTGAGGTTTTATTCTCTGTTTGTGCCATCTGCAATTAAGACAAATAAATTAGACACTTTCTGATCAGACGTTTATTAACGCCTTTAGGACTTTCTAGGTTCATTTAGAAGATAGAACACGTGTGGAACTTCCAATGTTTTAATATTATATCTTGAAAAATGCAAAAGTGCGAGATAGAACATTTTAACTAAAGACGGCGTATTGATGTTATAATATAATATAGTTTTTTTTATTAACATATTTAAACAATATATTGCAAAAGTAATAATTAATTTAAAAATATATGTGAAAAAATTTATCAAAAACATATGCGTATTTATTGATCGCGCGAAATCTTAATATGCGCGCACACGTACGGATGGCATTTCATCTCACGGATTAATCCGTCGCGGCCGAGTGTCTCGCGTTCTTTTTCTTCCTCCTTGCCTTCCTACATCTTCCGAGACGAGAGATTCAGAAAGGGTAAATCGGAAAGATAAATTTCGATAAGCACCTTCTCGTCGAAATAATTTTTACGCATGCCTTGAACAAAGTGCGTGTGTTGGCCGTTAATGCGCGCGCACGAACGTAACGGCACGGGTTAATTACGGCATGATAAGTGCGTATATGCGATGGTAATTAGCGCCATCTTTATAACAAGTTTATTCGTGCACTTAATCCTTCGATACGGTACAGATATGTTATTACAGATACGTTATTTCCTCATATGAAAAAGCGCGATTCTGCCTCTTATTCGTGTGAATAACGTGCGAGTGATTATATTCAATTTCGTCGATCGCATCACATTTTCTATTGATTATCGGTGCGTTCGTTGCGCAAAAAGACATTATTGCCTAACAAAGAACAATTTCTTTTTAATTTTCATGATATAATCGCGTGCAATCGCGTTCACAGGTTTCCGAAATCTTCGCGATTACCAGCAGATTAATCATCAACATCGTAATCCGGTCAACCTGCTGCGACATATGTTGGGTACGTTGGCTCACGCACCGATACGCATACCCCCGCCCGTATGTATACGCACCATATGTGTCGCCGATTACGCTCCGTTTAACAACCCCACGCGGCTACGCACAAAATGTAGAAGTACCTTCACGCAAGCGTGAATTCTCCCCCTCAAATTCTCCTCGATTCCCCGCGAGCCAATTCCGGAGCACGAAGGCATCTCCGTGCACCGCACATGAGATTCGACGTAACGAAACATAAAAAACAAAATTGTAGTTTTTCACGAGAAACCTTAAAACGCGTCGCGCACATGTCGAATGCTTAGGAGTTTTTTTCTGTGAGATTTTCCCGCGACGATGTAAAATTTATCGAGGTGCAACTGCGGCAAGTACAGATGTTATAGCAAATTACATAACATTGTTTTAAACATACTAATTTACGTATTATACAATAAATAATTATACGCTGATCACATTAATATTGTATAATAAATAAGTATACAATAAATTAATTTTATAAAAATTATTATACAATAAATTAATTTTATAAGAATTATTATACTCAATGAAAAAGGCGCTCGATGACAACGCAGTTTCTTTTGAAAGGTGAGATTTTCGAGGACAATCATTAACCGATCGTATCGTTCACTATATCATTTCCGGTTAATTAGAAATCGAAAAAATCCTTGCGACGCTTAAAAAATATATACAAAAAACTTAAGAGACTATTATTAACGTTTTTACTTAAGTATTTGTCAAGCTGTTTATCGTAACGTGTAATCGACACTAATCAGCAACAAGGAAGGGTGTATTATTACGACAACATAATACAGAACTAAACTGCGTCTAAACGCGTTGCGAAAATGATGAAGAACAAAAAGGGTTTCGAAAATTGTAACAACTGCATAAACCAACCGCACTCTCTCGGTCTATACTTCATCCGGTCAACCAGAAAGCCCCTAATCTCTATGATCGTGCGCGGGACAATAATCCAAACGATTTGAAACCGCGCCCGGGGCACGACTGCAGCAACGCGCTCGACTGGATCGCGTCGTGGTCGATCGACGCGCGAGGGTTGACTCGGCGAACATATAAACGTTACGGTATTGTATCATCTCGTCACTCGGCACGGTAATTAATTCCACAGTAATTAGTGTTTCTGGCCGTGGAAAGACCGTGGAATATAATTACGAACTAAATACCAACTCCGGAGATTCCGCGGATAATAAAGGCTGTTACAAATGTTTAGAAAAAGGATCCGTCGCGTCCGTTCTATCTGCGACCACAATTTTTTTTTTTTTTTTTTTTAATACATCACGCGTATACTCGAATATATACTACCTTCGAAAATTCCTTCTTCTTTTTAAAAGTTACACGCTATTTGTAGTATTTTCTACATGAGATTTCTCTGCAAGTAGAAAGTCCATCTAGACGTAATACATACATTAATGCGAGTCCCGCATGACATCGCATACTAATCTCGCGCGCTTGTCACTTATATTTCACTCATCACGTTCGCGCTTGGGTATTCTCGGCGTTTCGAGATGCCTATCTCTTTTGCGTTTCTCATTCTCCCGTGCCCTTATCGGAAAGAGAACCGAAAATGCGCAGCTATTATCTATCCAAACCGTCGGTCGTTCGCCTGACGTTTATTCACGTAGGAATGTCCGGCCGGGTACCCTACCGTCCTGCTCTTTCTCTCTCTCTTTCTCTCTTGCTCTTTTCCTTCAACTCGCGTCGTCTTTTCGAGAAGGACAGAAATGTAAAAAGAGACGGGAAGAGAACCGCCAGAATTAAAAAGAGGAGGGGAAAAAAAAAAGAAGAAACGGGGAGCATATACCTGTTCCACGCGCGAGCACGCACATGTACGAAAGGAGCACACATACGCGAACGAACGCGCGGCTCCTCACATGTCGGCGCGCGCGCGTACACATCCCTCACACAAGCGCCCTTAAGCGCACGAGGCTCGAGCAAGCACGCGTGCGCCCTTGTACACGCACGGCACGAACACACGCACGCAGGACGCACGCTCCTCGGTACGGAGGATAAAACCGGACGAGTGAGAGAGAGAGAGAAGGGGAGCCAGTCGATGGGAGTAGGCGCGCGCCACGAATGTGAGGAAGGGAGGACGGCTCGCGTCTCTTCCCCTTCCTTTTTGTCGTCATACATATCTTCTTTACTAGTGACGGCAACGAGCGCGTTTTATCACTACTTCTGTGAAAGAGTTTCTTTTGCTTGAAGAACTTCTTCGTTTTTTTTTGTTTTTTTTTTTTTTTATCACATGAAAGAGTTGGTTTGACAGGAGAAAAAGAATGAGACATGTTTCTTCAGGATGGTAAAATCTTTCACATTATTATCGTAGATTTCGTAGCTTCACGAAGAAGAAAAATAAGAGTGTTTTTTTTAAATCTCATATGCGTAAATTTCTTCTTTCAAAAAAAAATTACACATATAGAAATAGATGTTACTCATCGAAGTATTTTCAAGTTTTATAATAACATGTTTGCGATAAACTAATGTAACAAGAAGACCACGTACTGTAGTCTCGTGCCCATCGCTATACGCTTTGCTGCTTCTCTTTCTCACCATTGCAAATGTCTCGGGTACTCGTATGTTCTGTGCCACTGGGCTCTCTCTCATCCTCCTCTGATATCTCTTCGTCTTCTGCACAGCTTCCCTCCAGCCGCAGACCTCTCCATCTCCTCCCACTCCTTGTTCTTCATCATTCTTCTTCTTCTTCGGTATCTGTCCTTGTCGTATGTTGTGTACCTCGTTCTCTCGCCATCTCGCTTTCTCGACTTGTGCCGGGTCTTCGGGCCCAGCTTTTCTTTCTCTCGGTAACTGTTCAAATTTCGATCCCCAAGACACTGCAAAGCCGGTGGGGATGTAGACCCTTCATATATGTGTGTACACCAGTGTTTCTCACGCGAGAATATATCGCAAAACCAACTAAATACGTAAACATTAGATCTTACTGATGTATCGATTGTATTTTTTTCTTATACATTGATTGTCTAGAGCGTAGACGAATTCTTACAATCAATATATGATAATTTGCAGGAGAGAATCTTAACAATAGACTAATTTCGTAGGTTTGTATCATTTGATTTTATAAATTCGAAAACTTAAAAACGACATAAATACTAGATATGTGAATAAAATATTTTTTTTTTTCTATACAAACGCTTCTCTTATTGAGAAAAACATCATAGCTCTACGAAGGAACAAACATGTATATACTTTACATCTTTTCCGAAATGAGATTTATCGCCTTTGGCTTATCAACTGTTCAAATATCCCGAGCACACGCCGATGATAGAACTTATCATATCGATAATAGTGCGGTCGTGCTCTGAAATGTAAATCAGAAAACATATCGAGATAGTAGCTGCGCGCTAGAGCGATTGAAGATGAGAACCTGAAGTAGGTGTAGGGCCTTTGGGATCGCGGGAGTGGGGAATCACGAGGGTATGAGAGAGCTGTGGGCCCGTAAAACGAGGAAGGAGGAAAGACGGGACTCAACCTGAGACCGGGGGTATGAGGGCTTCTGGAGGGGATAGGCGCGTGCCCGCCCCGGCTATATAAGACCCCGAACCCTCATTGGTTAAGCATTTCGGGAGCCAGAATCGTACCGAAAGCATCGAGGGTGTAGTTTTTCTTCCTCACACTTTTCTTATTGCTCGACCAGAGCACGCTTCGCGCTCTCATCTGTTCCTCCTTCGCGTAATAACAAAGTGTTAACGAATCACGATTCGAACTCGCTCCGACGAAGTTTCTCTTCGACATATCGAGGCAGTGTAATCCAACGAAAGTCGTCCGGCACGCGCTGCTACAATTCCTGCTCCTGAGTGGTGGGGGGGGATTTGGACCCGTGATATGACCCTAGTGGCGTCCAAAGAGGAGAATATCTTACCCATCATGCTGAGTGTGCAGCAGCATCACCATCACGGTCTTCACGCCACCTCGACTGCGCAGACCCATCGCGGCAACGTGATTGTCTCCACTGGCAGTATGCCAACCAATAGCAACACGCTGCAGCATGGTTGCAAGCGGTCGAAAATTTACAGCCAGACCCCCGGACCTTACGGCACGGTGCCGCATCAACCTGCTTCAGTTGCCAGGCGAAACGCGCGAGAGCGCAATCGAGTAAAGCTGGTGAACGACGGCTTCGCTAATCTGAGACAACGGATACCGCAGACCGTGGCGCAGGCGTTAGGAAGCAGCACTGCCGGCACTCACGGCGGGTCCAGAGCTGGGAGCAAAAAATTGTCCAAAGTCGAAACTCTGAGAATGGCGGTGGAATACATCAGAAGTCTTCAACGTCTTCTGGAGGAACATGACGGCAGCTCGGAAATCAGTGGATCCTCACCCACATCTTCGACGTCCTCGAACTCGCCCACGTGTAGTTCTGAAAACGGCGTCACTTCCGATTCCAGTCACCATCCAGCAGAAATGAGATTGCGGAGTAGCATGAACACGGAAATCCGTCATCATGGCAGTCCGCACGGGTCCGATCTTCACCGGCATCAACAACTCAGACAGAACCCGAGTCCGACAACCTTCGTTCCGACGTGTTCGGAAGCGTCGAGTTCGCCAACGCCAAGCTTCGTTTCCGAAACCTCATCGGCCGGTAGTCAAGGTTACAGTACGCCCGGCACGCTTTACACAACGCATTCCGACAGTTACGACAATTACGAACCGATGAGTCCGGAGGACGAGGAGTTGCTGGACGTCATTTCCTGGTGGCAGAGTCAGTGAGAACGTCCGCGTAAACAGCTTTTGCGTTCTTCTCAAGGTTGGTGTAGTGATTTGATAATTCTACTTTTAATCATAATTTACGAGTTAAAATAAACTGAGGACAAAGTCGTACAACATTGATCGTAATAACAAACTTGAGGTTTTTTAAAAAGCTACACGTCACGTGTCGTAATCGTAAATGTCAGTCTCTACTAATTCAAATATTTTTTTGTGATTGAATTTGTTGTGAGCTCTCTTCAATTTTATCATACTTTTCTAATTATCTTAAATATCTTATATATTTTACAGTATTTTTTTTATAATTTAATGTTACGATTTATTTACAACCATTTGTGTCACATTTACAGAACAATCAAACAGAAATTATTAATCGATATGTAGTTGACAATTCGATCAGTTACTTTAAATTTCCAAAATATTGTTTTTTTTTTTTTTTTTTTCTATTTTGCCACCCTCAGTTCAAATAATCGTATATTTCGAAGGGTGAACACACATCGCTATGCTACCGGGGAAGCTCAAAGAAATTTCCGACTAGATTTGTGACCTTGCCCTCGCACAATGGTACGCGCGAACCCTCGTTGAAACCCTGTCCATTCAAATCGCAGACTCCATTCACCGCGCCACCGAGTATACATTCGAGGAGCGATGCTTTTGTGCCGCGATTTCTTTCACGGTACGTTAATGCGCATACGTATGTGCATGAGTGTCGGTCTCTCTTCTACCGTTTTTTTTTCTGTGACCCCACTCCGCCCCTCGCCCCTCGGGCGACGTCACCGTGTCGCTCGATTCGATCATCAGGAAAAACACTTTTTTCAGTTGTATGTTTATCGCGAATTGAGATTTTATCGCATAAATTTTGATAACAAAGCAACACGTAAACGTTTTAATGTGAGAAAAATTATGGTATTCAAAAAATTGCGAATATAAGAATTATTAAATGTAATAAGAGAGAGAGAGAGAGAGAGAGAGAGAGAGAGAGTTTTAACGTACGCGTGGCAAAAAATATAACAGCATGAAATAAGTGAATGTTTGTAAAATCTTTTATCTAGTATAAAAAAATATAAGACACAAAGATTTTTTTTAAATACACATCATTTAAATACACAATAGTAGAAAAAATTCGATTGCCTTCCAAAGCTCGCGTTCGAACTCGAATCTAATCTTGATGGACGCAACTTTTAGATCTCACGTCTCTTCTCTTATTTCCCGTCTCTCACTTCTTCGTTGACTGTCCTATCCAGGCTCCACCTCTCTTTTTCACGACGACGATTTCGTTTGCTGCATTTAACCTGAATGCATCTTTGAGGATATTCCTGTCCCCCGTTTGTCGGTTTTTGAACCGGTACGAACGTTCTCTTCTCTCTCCTTCCCTCTCGTCTCTTTTTTCTTTCTACTTTTTCTCTCGCTCACAGAGCAGGACTTCTTTGCAGTAAAACCGCCCTTACCTGAATCATCCCTTACTTCTTCCAACTCGTATACCTGCGGGATTCCTTTTTTTATCATCACTTACCGGCGGGAGAACCGTGATCTATTCGAAAGAATCGATATCACGCTAAAGGCGTGAGCATTTTACTTTCAGGTCGTCTACCTTTGCGCGTAAGGTCTCGGAATGTTTAAAATAAACAAGAAATTTCCCGACATCTGTCTGAAAAAATATTGACTGCGCTTATCTAATAAATTTCTTTTGTTTTTCTTGTTTCAGAAAAACGAGAGAACGCAAATTACGTAATGTGCGGGTCAATGACAAATGAAGCGAACAATATAAACAAAGGTAAACTGAGAAAGCGGCTGTTGTTACGAACAATATGAATAATGTCAATCTAGTCAATCATGACACTCTATTATACTTACTTTGTTGTCTATAAATATAGTTTTTCTAGTGTGTAATATTATTATTAAATTCGTGTAACATAGTCTCTTGTTATTTGCAACATGAGAGGCTACAAATTTTCTGTTTTTCTATCTTTCAAATACGCATTTCAAAATGTGTCTGGCATCAGTTCTACTTTGAAATCTCAACTTCGAAGTAGAAATCAGCGTTACTTAAAGAGATGTGTAATTACATACCTTTGTAGCCTCTTGTGGCTTTATGTTTACAACTTATTTTTGTAACTTTCATTAATTTATTATTTCTTTCTTGCGGTTGAAGAAAATCCTAGTAAGATTCGAGATATAGTCCGAATTTTAATCATTTACATCAAATTTTTAAACATTAATTTCTGTTTATAATAACATTGCTTGTCATCTCGGCCTTTTTCTTATGTCATTTCTTTTTATTTGTAAAACAATATTGTAGAAAGTCTCATATTTTTATTTAAAATTGGTTATTAA